>JAAGKR010001093.1:0-85210 GCA_011419295.1 Clarias macrocephalus
TATATATATATATATATAGTATTGTGTATATGTTTCCAGTTAAAATGTCAGTAATTGCTCCATTGTTGATTCCACTATCTGTGATCCTTAGAAAAGAATCATATATTCATGTTAAAGTGTTAATAATTTTTTTGGCGCTGACTATATATAGGTGTGTGTATATATATGCACACACACACGCGCACACACACACACACACACAGCAGCAGCAGCAGCAGCAGCAATTCACTCATCAAAGACAAGAATATCATTACTACCCCAACCGTTCAAGGACCTCTTATAGAATTCCCTATAACACTCCTTAGAACAGCAAACATATCTCGGACTTTTCCTGATTGTGCTCTTTTACCTTTTAGAGTACCACAAATCATATAGAGTTATTGTCCAATATGGCATGTAATTTCTTAATTGTTCTTTGTTTGACCACCGTCTGTGAATCAAGTCTGCCTCCCACAATGGAGCCTGCTTTCCTGAGCAGCTGATTAAGCCTAGCATCACCCACACTCACATTTCCCTAGCAAAAAACAGCATAAAATATTACACTGGCCACAACAGACTAATAGTACATGTTTAGAACTAACCTATGAGCTGCAAAACTCATATTTTGGGGCAGTGTAGAGAAGGATAGCGTATTGCAGGTTATGTGTAGGACAGCATAGTGTAGAGAGGTATAGGGTAGGGTAATGTAGTGTTGGGTAGTGTAGAGTAGGATCGCATTTTGTGTTCTGGGTAGTGTAAGTTAGTTTAGTCTACACTATCCACACTGTAGCGTTGTCTGGGTTACTTAGGGTAGTATAGGGTAGGGTAGTTTGTGTAGCATAGCGTAGGTTAGGGTAATGTAATGCAGTCTGGGTTACATAAAGTAGTGTTGGGTAGGGTAGTGTAGTCTGGGTTACATAGTGTAGGGTAGTGTAGGGTAGTATAGTGTTGTCTGGGTACACGGGTAGTGTAGTGTGGTCTGGTTCACATAGGCTAGTATAATGAAGGATGCTATAGTGTAGGCTGGTTACATAGTGTTGGGTAGTATGGAGTAATAGAGTTTAGTCAGGGTTATGTAGGGTAGGGTAGTGTAGGATATGTTAGGGTAAGGTAATATAGAGTAGGGTAGAGTAATGTAGTCTACTGTAGTTTAGTGTAGTGTAAGTCTTGGTAGGATAGTGTCCGGTAGGGTAGTGCAAGGGTAGTCGGGGTAACATAGGGTCGTGTAGGGCAGTGAAGCGTAGGGTGGGATAGTGTAGGGTAAAGTTTTTGTATGGTAGTTTATTGTATGGTAGTGTAGGTTAGGGTGGTGTAGAATTGGGTAGGGTGGTACATGTAGCATTGGATAGAGTATTTTAGGGTGGGGTAGTGTAGGGTAAAGGTTTTGTATAGTAGCTTATTTCAGGATAGTGAGTAACAGATATTTGTAATATATGGCGTTATATTACTGTCAAAAGTAGTGCAATTAAAAAGATGTATTGCGGGCTGTTGTCTTAGAACTCCACAAGCTCATTCTAAACTTGCAGTAGAAAAAGCAGCGCACACATTTAATCTATTTTAAGGTGAGTCAATTTCCCTATTGCACCCTTGCACTGGGTTTTTACTGTTCCCCCACCTGTTAAATATACTTTTAACCCCTGGATAAAGGCACAGTTGGACCATAATAGCTTTTGGGGTAAGCTACATGCACCAGATAAACATGCATACTAGATATACAAAAGATCTATTCTTGGTGGTACTGTATTTCTGAAAGTGCATGGTATCATTCTACACAGTATGACATATGACAATTTTTCATTCAATTTGATGCTTCAAATGTGCAGTGCTATGTGTAATATGATGTCATTTAATGGCATTATTTAACTTTAATCCTTAATGACATGTGATTTATTCGAAAGTGTAATAATTGAAGTCACCAGTTGTAGGTTTAATAAAGCTAGGACAAATGCTATAGGTTTACTAAAGATTCAGGAATTTAAAGTTCTCATGACTCATGAATAAAAACTGTTGTATGGCTGATGCAGTCTGTGGTCACACTGTTTAAAATACTATTGTCAGAAAAGATTCTTTAGAGCCTGGGTTGCCAGATAGTCAAAACCAAATAATCATGCAGAGACCCCAAAATAATTGTATTTCAGAGCTTGCAGCCTGTATAACTGTATCTACCAAACAAAAAGCAACAGACTCTGACTATTCAAATGAATAGTTTGGGTCTCTTTACAATGATCATACATTGTAAAGAGACCCAAGTTCTTGTACAAATATGATGACTGTCGTCCATCTGACTACACAGTTTAGAGCAGTAATATACTGTAGATAAAGTACTTTCTGGTCCTATAAGGAACAGTTTTCAGTTATGTAAAGACAGTTCTGGTGCATAAATACTTCAATTTTATTATTCATTTATTTATTCCTTTATTTATTGTCAGAATGTTCACATAAGGGACTTAATTGTACCAATAAAAACAATCAAAGATCTATTAATAGAAAAAATAATTAAGTAATGTTAAAGGTTGTTCTTATGAAGGAGAATATAATGTTTATTTAATGTAATGTCATAATGTTGAATATGAATTGGGTAAAATCTGTCTAATCATGTCTTTCTGTGTGCCTTCAGTCTCATGTCTGTATCCTGAGTGTCCCAGCCTGACATGGCAGCGGAGGAGAATGAATGCTCGAGCCTCCCGCTCTCCAAACAGAGCTCTGCTCCCGTGAGGTCGTGGGAGTTGGAGTCTTTCCTGGCCAATCGAACACTCAGTTTCGTGTTCCAGCTTGATGAGTGCTACATGTGCCCGGCCTGCGGTGGCGCCATTCTTAACCCCCACCAGACAGGCTGTGGCCACATATTCTGTGCCAAGTGCATTCGAATGTTCATGTAAGTACAACAAAAGAAAAAAAATGATATGTGTAGAAATAGTTCTCTGAGAATACGTATTAATGTAGTCTAATTCATTTGTCATGATTAACAAACTAAGTATGCAGTATTCAGTATGTTTTGGACACCTTCTTTTTTCCACAGTGAGAGCAGCGACATATCCAAATGTCCCTTAGATGGCATTTTAATCAAGCCAGAAGAGGTATGTGTTAGTAAAGTGTTTAAAAAGTTTAACTTTACCCGTCATATTTTATTAAGTGTTCAAAAATGTACTCATGTAAAACCTAGAAGGTTAATATATAAATAGCAGATACTAAAAAAAAAAAAAATTTCAAATACATTTTTTAAAGTAAGATTTACTTCTGAACGTTCAATGTCTGCTGTTGAGTGAAGATGTTTCTAATAATTTTATTATAATTGTAACCTTTCTCGATGCTGTAAAGATTTTTAGACCGTTCTAGAATAAACCGCAGCTGTTAATCATCCAGACATTTTTAAGCTTGGTAAAATAGTGAAGTGTTCATCCTATCATCAGGCTCAAATCCAAAAGCTACCACAGCTGTCTGTGACCAGGAGTCAAGAGAGCATACAGTAATTGGCCATGCTGTCTGGGTGGGAGGAATGCCATACTCTCTCTCTCTCTCTCTCTCTCTCTCTCTCTCTCTCTCTCTCTGTGCTGCCAGTCATAGAGATAGCAGTCAATTATGGGCATCTACTGTATGAGCTCATGGCTGTGGAAGAGGATAGATACTAGTTTCCTCATAGTGTGTTTTGCTGTCTTACGTTACAGTAGACGCAGCAGTTCAAAATAATGTTTTGAGCTGGATATAGGGTGGGAATTAGCTCTTTTAAAATATACAAATATTTCTCTGTGCTTAATTTCTTTTAATGAATTGTGGCACCTAGTACAGAATACCATAACAAACTATTTCAAATGTCACAGGTTTTTCAAGACAACTGCTGTAAAAGAGAACTACTTAACCTTGACGTTTACTGTAGCAACACTCCAGATTGCACACAAAAAGTTCCTCTGTGTGATTTGCAGGTAAGGTGCTTCTGTGTGATTTGCACATTGATACTGAAACCACACTGTACACACTGAAGCAACTAAAAGTCCCTAAATTTTACACTCAACGTAGCTTAGTAATAACAGACCGTTATAGCTCACTATCTGTTTCGATATTTCTCCCTCAGAAACACCTAAAGCTTTGTCAGTATGAGACGCTGCCGTGTTCCAACCCAGGCTGCACTGACATCCTGCTTCGCAAGAATTTATCAGACCACCAGCAAAGCCTCTGCCCCTTTCGCACAGAATTCTGTCGCTACTGCACCAAGCCGTATCCAATTTCCCAGCTCCCGGTCAGACCCCTTTTCATGTTTTGCCTCCAGTCATGTGATTTAACCTTATCACAGACCTGCGAACCCTGTTAACCCTGCTTTTTGGATCATTTCAGGACCATGAAAAGACATCTTGCCCGGAAGCTGAAGTTCAGTGTCCCAATGACTGCTCTCAGATGGTCAAGAAATATAAGGTTCTGTCCACTTTTGGCTCTAAATAAATAAATAAATAAATAATCACACCTTTCCAATGCGTTTACCATTATATTGAATTTAATTCTTCTATTACTTTCCTATAGCTTAAAGGACATATAGATGAGTGTCCAGAGATAGAGACAGACTGCATTTATAAGCAATATGGCTGCACAGTCCGAGTATGTACTCCAACTATTTCGCATACTCCATACTACAAAACTACATACTCTGATACTAAATACAATTTGACATGTTTCCTTTCTCTTTTAGGATAAAAGAAGCAAAGTGAAAGTCCATGAATACACTGAATTTAGCCATCATGTGCTGCTTGTGCTGGAGAGCAACAGCAAGCTCGCTAAACAGGTATATATTTCAATTCAGTTTCATTTCAGTTCAGATTTTCAATCAGGTCAAACTATCTCAGAATAGCAGTCCCATTAAAAAACAGATAATAAACTTAAAGCTTAAATCCAACTGCTCTTCACAGTTAACTCACAATCCAACTATAAAGTTTTAAACTTTGACACTGCAAAGGATTCAAGCACATTTTTATCAAATCAACGTGTATTTTATGTTAGGTTGTTTTATTTTAGTTGGTTTACATGTCACTATTCAGTGTTGCACTACCACCACCATGTTTCTCAATGCAAATTATACAGTGTCTAATTTGAGAAGTATTGTATGATTATTGCTTGCCACACTGGAAAATCTCAGTTCCACTTGATTATACAGTGAAGATCCACTAATAATAGAAAAAGATTAATATCTACTGCTTATGCCATCAATCAGTGTGAAATGGGGTAGCATACACTGAAACAACATCTTGAAATAATGGCCGTCATGATAGAATGTATTGAGACTTTACTGTTTGCTGCCACAGAGACTTTTTATTTTATTTTGTTTTTTTATACAATTGCCACTTTTTTATTTGTGGCTTTTCTGTGCATTAAGCACAAAGATATGCTGTGATTGTATTGTTCACTTTTAGATAAACATCATAGGTTTCAATCAAGCAATTTTATCTCCTGGTGGTTGCCATTGGCACTAATGATCACGTCACAGTATACGTGAGAAGACTGTAGATCTCAACTCACTACTGAAAAATTAGATTTTAGATTTTTACTATACGATGTGCAGTTTTTGTGTGCAGTAATGAAATCTGCTCAAAAATCATCAGCTTTGTTAAATATTGTGTGAATTCATAAAAATAAATAAGAAAAGTCAGATTTTTTAAAAAGAAGGTCAATAGTAACCAGCGGCGAAACACTGATCTAAAAAAATATATCTTGTGTGAAGCACAGTTACATCATCATGGCATTATTTTATTAATTTAACGCTGGCGTTCTGAAGATTTTTCCATGGAAAGCTTTTACTAGTAAACAAAGCGGTGCTTTTGGTGAACTGCGTATTTGCATAAGTGACATTTTAACTTAAACTTGTAATGTTACCATTCAATGTTACAATTCCATAGCAATCATATCACATCTGAGATATAAAAATTATGTTTTTAGAGACTACTTTGTTTACTTTTACCATTTATTTACCATTTAGGTTTTCCTGGTAGCCCTTGGCTGATTTAAGAACCCACATGTTTAACTACATAAAATTGTGTTTACTTTAAACCATACAGTAGCAGCACAGCAGTTATGACTAGGTTTGTGTATGTAGATTTGCTAAATTTCATAGCAGTTATTTTTGCCTCCATTTCCTCATCTCTCTTTCTCTCTCAGGTAGACCAGCTGCAGAAAGACCTGGCCCTCCAGGAGAGGGAGCTGAAGGAAAGAAACTTGCTTGTTGATAATCTAAAAAGAGAGGTGTCCAAGTGTGACAACACATTTTCTTCCATCCAGGTAAAGAGATTATTTAGACAGTCACATTAATACAATTTATTTAAGCTCCAGTATTGCATTATTTGCATGTGTTGAGGTCTGATGTATGAAGCTACCAACACCATGCTTAATAGTCGGTACAGTGTTCTTGTTGTTGGATGCCACAGATCTGCACTGAGACCCATGTCAAGCCTACTCTTTTTATGTTGCACATAGAAGATACCAGCTGTAGTCAATCAACCAGTCATGACTAACAGGAAATTGAGAGGCTAATAATCTAAGTAGGAGTGTTTTACGTGTAATTCTGATCCTGTGTTGATTTCAGAAACCTAAAATAAAAATTAAACCTCCTTTGAGCTTCATATGCTTGTTTTTCTTTCTATTAACAATGTATGTGAACAATCATTCTGCACTATAAAAGCGCAGTTCATGAAAATGATTAAAAGCCCAATGTCTCCATTAGATTCATGTTCATGGTGAGTGTATAGGTAAACTTCTGACTTCAGTTGTAGGTGTGAAATCTTATATTTATACCCAACGGAAACAGGAAGGTAAAAAGCTCTAACGTCTCTGGAGACAAAATCGAGTGCTTTTTTCAGTGATAATGATTTAGGTTTTTTCCAAAAGCGGTTTCCTATTTTTTCGAGACTTTGCATTTGAGGAAATATAAGAAGGCATATTATTTAAGCAAGTAAACATGTTTTAAAACAAACAAAACGTCTCTTCTTAGGCTAATGTCTCCTGATGTTGGTTATACCGGTATTTGTATTCGAATCTGTACAAGCTTCAGTCTCGCATGTCCTTTGTGAACAGTGTCTATTAGCAGGAGCTCAGGTGATGTGTCGTGTCTATGTTGTAGAGGTCAGTGGCAGAGCAGAGGGAGTGTGTCTCCAGCGTTAAACAGGAGCTGCAGGAGCTCCGCAGTGTTCTGGATGCCGAGCTGGCGAAAGAAGAGCTGAGGTCCCTCCGAGTTTCGCTGGACTCTCTCAGACAGCAGGTGGCAATGACGCAGAGCCTCAGAGATCACCTGGGTGAGGACAGCATGTGCAAAATAATCAGTCTGCAGAAGACATGCTTTTGGTCTGTAATGTGTTTTAGTTTGCTCTGTGTCTGGGCAGTCATGGTGATCACTGACGAATAGGGTAGAGGAATGCTGATGCATTGTACATAGCATGTGGGGATTTCCATCCATCAGTTTATATTTAAATATTAATGGCCATTCTTGGCTCAGTGGTAGGTTTCTCGTCTACCATGGGGAAGGGATGTATTTTGGGTTGTACCCCACACCTGCTTTTTTTTTGTTCAAAACCAAATGCAATTATTCTAAAATGTCAAACTCTTATATAATAGTTCATAGAATAGCATTTTCTGTTGAATTAGAGAAAAAGTGGAATTGACACCAAGCCTTATACAAGCCCTGTGTGTGTATGATCTTGCAGGGACTTTAGGGCAGACGTGTCAGCGTCACACTCGACTCCTGGACATCCACGTGGAACAGCTGCAGTGCAACGAGCAACGTTTCCGCCAGCTCGAGTCCACGTCGTATGATGGAAAGCTCATCTGGAAGGTTCACGACTATCAGCGCAGGAAGGATGCCGGTGCACCCCTCACCTCAGCGCCTTTCTACACCGGCCGCAGCGGCTACAAGCTGAGTGCCCGCGTGTACCCCGATGGTGAAGGAAGCGCCCGGGGCACACACCTCTCCCTCTACGTCATGGTGATGAGAGGCGACTTCGACTCGCTGCTGCCGTGGCCGTTCCGGCAGAGCGTCACGCTCACCGTGCTGGACCAGAGCGGCTCACGCAACCACATCACCTGCAGCTTCAACCCTGACACCAACAAAGAGAGCTTCCGCAGACCCACAGCCGAAAGCAACACCGCATTAGGCTTCTCCCGTTTCATCTCTCACACTGATCTGGAAGGTCCCCGAAACGCAATCTACATACGAGACGACACACTGTTCATCAAAGTCAAGGTGGACACGACAGGCTTGGAGGATTTGTAGTGTATTCTGAGAGAGTGGATCTAGTAAAGCTGGCCTTTATAAGATTTTTGTTGTTGCCACCCCAGTTAAAATGTAGTGAGTTCACTGTTGGAGAGAATAATGTGTTACAGTGTATGCTTAGGTTTCTTCGTACGTTTTTAATAAGAGGTAAAATCCAAAGGCAATTTTTAGCCAGTAGAGAAAGTTATTTTTTTAGTATTATTATTATTATTATTATTACTATTTCACAATTGTTTGTGTTGTAATGAAGGTCTTATTGTTTTGACCTAAAGAAAAACTTGGTCTGGTCTAACATTTTCTGATGCATGTACAGTATGTTTTTTACTTTGGAATATTCTGATACTGCAGAATTCAAAGTTGTCTCAACTCTTTACAAGAGTCACCCGATAATTGTTTTTAATAATGCAAGAAAATGTTTTGATATATATTTTTTACAGGTTCGTTTTCATTATTTAAGTATCTTCGCCTGATTCAGCAGAAATATTGAGTCCTTGCGCTTTTATGCCAAATTGTGGCTGTAATTGCAGAGCAGACTAAATTATTTTTAGCCACAGATTAAGTTATTACTTTTTTTTTCTCTCTCTTTCTTTCTTTTATAGCACATTTGCCAAAAAATGAGGAAATAGTTTATAGGAGAAGCTGGGACACTGTAGTTATGGTTTCTAAAAGTCTTTGTAGTTTTATTTTTATACATGGTCATAAATATTCAAAATGACATGATGTGATATTTTCTAAAATAAAGATGTGGTGCATGTTTGTCAGTGTAAAACATGCGTTCCAGTGGTAATAAACAGCTTCCTAGATCAGTAGCAGTGAGAAACCACAGCATTCAACACACACACACACACACGCAAACACACACACACACACCTGTGAGAGATGACTCAACAGTTCCATTAGCACTGCTGTGAATATTCAGACCCCTCAAATGCAGTAACACAGCCTAAAAGATTCTAGCTGAGACAAGGGTCTCTACAAATACTGTATAAGGGCATTAATAATCAATATCCAAATATGAGCAGCATTTTTTCTTCCAAGAGTCCTTAATAGGACAGAATAGTACCTACAGTGCTAATTGTGTAACCCTAAGATTCAAAATAAAACATGACACAAATGTCAAAAATAGGCTACTGTTACAACTGAGTAACATGACACTAGCATGCTCAGGTCTCAGAGGTGGAGGAATAATAAGCACTTGGATGATGAGACCCCCCTGGCTATTCATAGCTCTTTTGTTCGATTTTAAGACCAGCTGTCCATGCACGGCGCGCTCCACAATCACACGCTGCAGTCAAGAGAAAGGATGTGGAAGAGAAAGAAAGAATGGTTGATCAAACGTAAGTCTTCATGTCTTCATTCTGCATGGCATCAAAGCTATCGATTTGATATCTTAACTCCAGTGCATTGGTAAACACTGATTTCGGTGCTAAATACTAAAGTATTTTTTTAGTCCTGTTTTGCAGAAGTTTTACAACCGGCTCATGTCACAGAATAACTTTGCAACCACAGATATTGGGAATAATATTAAGCACCACCATTTTTTTTTGTTGTTGTCAATGGCATTTGTTAAGGAATGAGATAAATTAGGTAGGAAGTAAACAGTCAGTTCTCAAAGTTGACGTGTTAGTGGAAGTCGAAGAAATGAAAGAAAAATGACGCATTTAGTTATGACATATTAAAAGAAAGAAAAAACAGTGAATCGACTACTGGGGTCATGGGCACCCAAGGATCATTGATGCATGTAGGGAGCATCTGGTCTAATCTCACAGAAGAGCTACTGTAGCTGGAAAAGTTTAATGCTGGCAGTGACAGAACATTGTTAGAACACCAAGTGCGTCGCAGCTCGTGATGGATCTCGTTGCATAGCTGCAGACTAGTCAGAGTGCCCATGCTGACCCATGTCCAAAAGCGGTGGCAAAGTATCAGCCACAGCATCAGAACTGAATCATTTACGGCATTTGGACCCCCTTATCCAGAGCAACTTACAGAGCATTTTTATACCATCTGAGCAGTTGAGGGTTAAGAGCCTTGCTCAAGGGCCCAACAATGGCAGCTTGGTAGTTGAGGGGTTTAAACCTGAGACCTTGTGAACTGTACAAAATGCCTTAACCACTGAGCTACCCCTGAACCCCCCCCCCCCCCCCCGCCCCCCTCCCACTGGAGCAGGGTGGACTGGTCTGATAAATCATTAAGGTATTTTTTGTTACATTATGGGGACAGCTGAGTTTGTATGTATGCATTCCCTGTAGAAGAGATAGCACCAGGATGCATTATGGGAAGAACGCAAGCTGGTAGACTTGATCACAAAATGCCACAGATCTCAAACCAGTTGAACATCAGAGGAATGTGCTGGACTAATTCTATCCATTAAGCACCACCTCATAATTTACAGGAATTAAATGATCTGCTACTTACATTTGGTATAAGATACCACAGAACACTTGTAAAGGTCTTGTATAGTTCATTAAGTTATTGAGTTACGAGATGATGAGAGCAATGGCACTGACAATTGTCTCAGCATGAAAGTTGGAGTTCTATGAAGCAAGTGCAAATTTCTCCTATTGCAACTATCAGCAGACCAACATGTCAATGAAAAAAGTTTAATCTTTAAAAAAAATTTTTAAGTACATTTTACTGTAGTGATTATTACAAAATATATCACATATTCATTTTATATACAAATCATTCAGTGTGGGAAAATAAAATCCTTTAAGGATTTTTATTTACGCACATTAGTGAATGAGACTATGAAATCTTACAGAATGAAATGACTGGCTGAGTCTCCTGACCTAAAACCCATTTAGAGTTCCTTTCATTTACTGAAAATAAGACTGAAGATAGAAAGTCCCCAAAACAAAACAGGAAACGAAAAAAAAAAAAAAAAGCAAAGCTGCTGGTGAGGTCAACGTTCTGCTGCAGACTTGTAAAGGACTTGCAACAACCTGTAAACAAGTGAAAATATAGTTTAGCTACTTTGTCCTATTCATTGCTTTCTGTAAATATGTGTGTCTATGTGTAAAAAGGTTGAGATTCCTGTATACGTGAGTAATATATTAAAATGAAAGATGTTTTTTGCGCTCACATTTTTATATATAAGCCGAGAATTAGTATTACACACGAGTATTATTGTGTTCATGCATGGCAGCACATGGTAACATCAATAATCTCTTTCAGCTCCCATGGAGTACCCTCTGGAAACAAAGTACAGGCCTGTGCTCGAGGTATTCCCCTTCACAAAAAAATGACACCAAACACTTTACATTGCAAAACAAGAGGAAAGTCCCTTGCTGCGGTTGGTCTATGCAAAAAAAAAAAAAAAAAAAGATTGCAGAGCAGAGCCAAGCAGAAGCATTGTTCTAGTCATGATGATATTTAATATTTGTCAACTTTGCCATCTGCAACCTTGACATGCCTACAGTAACAGTCAGTTGCTCCCACAATAGTGCAGGATTGAATAAAGATTGTCACATACAGTAAAGCACTCATACAGCACACAGCCTTGGCAGGCAAAATCAGACTCATGTTTCCATGCTATGAAATCTGTTAGAAGCTCCTTTCACCATGTCGTTTTGTTTAGAGCATGATCCCCCCAGATCCCATGAGCAAGCTCAGACTGAAGAGGGGTTGTCCCAAAGAAGAGTTCCCTAGTCTGGATGGAAACTACACCTGCATGGCCCGTGTGCTTGATCTACATATGTACACACGCCAGTTCAACCGGGCCACTGAGACTGGAGTCATCTTTGATGACATCATTCGTCCAGGCCTGGAAGAAAAAGGTGATTGACGGTTTTATTATCTGATTGGTTCGGATACAACGGGATTTCCGACAGCGGTGCTTTCTGTAATTCAAATGGCGGGTTTATATTCAGGCTCTCATTTAAATAACTGTAATGTTCAAAAGTTAGTACCCCCTCTTTTAATTCTAAGCGTTTTTTTCAAATCACCTAATCATAGCAGGTCTAAGTATTAGGCACATACAACCTCAGAGAAACTGCGTCTAACTTATTTCACCGTTTCAATATTTGTTTAACAAAAATGAAGCATGTGGGCAATACTAAGTACCCCCCCATGATGCAATAACTTGAACTAAATGTTTCCTTTATCAGTCTCTCATATCCCTGTGGAGGAATTTTGGCCCATCCTTCTTTACAACATTGCTTCAGTTCATTGAGGTGTTTGGGCATTTGCTTATGCACAGCTCTCTTATGGTCCCACCACATCATTTAAACTGGGTTGAGGTCTGGAGTTTGACTAGGCCATTGCAAAACCTTGATTCTTCTCTTTTTCAGCCATTCTGATGTAGATTTACCGATCATTTTCCTGCTACATAACCCAATTTAGACCAAGCTTTAGCTACTGGACAGATGGTCCCAATGGCTCGCCTTTAGAAAAGTCTGGCATACAGAGGCGATCATAGTCAACTTATCGACTGCATGCGGCAGCCCTGTGGCTGAAAAACGAGCTTAAATCATCACCCTCCACCGCTGTACTTGACAGTGGGTATAAGGTGTTTCTGTCTAAAGAACAGTGTTCAAGAGGCCTTGAGGTTTGTTCATATGCAGTTTTGCGAACCTCAGTCATGCATCCATGTTCAAACAGAAGGGGCTTTCTCATGCCAACCCTTTCAAACAAACCATACTTGTTCAATCTTCTTCTAATTGTGCTGTCATAGACTTTAACATTTAAGTGAGGCACATATGGTCTGAGATGGAAGTCTTGCATTTTTTTTTACATCCTTTCCAGATTGATGTGCAGCAACGATGGCTTCTCTTAGACTATTGCTTATGTTTATATGCTTATTCTCCCTTTTGGCATTGTGTTAACACCCACCTGAATGCTCCAGAAAAAAAACCTCAGCTGTTATGGAGGTCTGTACACCTGCTGATGATCAATTCATCAAATGCTAATGATTAGCAGCACCTGGCTGTAACCTCTTAAATCCTAAATCCTATGGAAACACTACAGTACATAGTATTAGCCACATGTTTTTGGTTTCTTTTTGGTTAAATAAATAATTGCAGAATGAAAAAAAAAGTTATATGCTGATATTCATCTAAGGTTGTATTTGCCTTATACTAAGACCCACTATGATTTTTTTTTTTTTACACAAAACATCCACAATAAATCTTTTGGATATGACCCATATATAGTTTGTATGGTAACCACTAATTTACAGCGACTCTAGTTCACAGGAAAGTGAGAATACAAACATGTTTCTGAGACAATATGTAAAAATTGTATAAAGTGAAATCTGTTAATAAATTAAAAAAGGGAACTGTTGGCGAACTGCCTCAGTAAAAGAGGAATAAAGAACACACCACAGGATACGTTGAGAAATGATCTTCGTCTCTTTTACATCAGACAACCCAATAGGTGATTATTAATCATATGTCAATATAAATGTAAATGATTTTACTATAACAGCACAGCACTCTCGTGGGCTCAGAACCACGCCACTGGACGACTCCATTTGTTATTCGGGCATCGGAAAAATCACACTTGCTTTTTCTAAGGAAGATCAAAAGACACTCATGATGTGGAGGAAGGATGACTCATAACCAGCTCAGCACAATTACGGTTCACATCACACACCTCACAATTACCAGGTTGTTGTTTTTTTAAGAACATGTTCCAAAATGACTTTCCTTGAGTAGATCGGTTTTACAGTGTATTCTTAGATCAAAAACTTGTCAAGTGGTCTTTTGCTAGTTAACGAGTTTAGATTTCAGCAGAGCTTCAGCTTTAAGAATGAGAGATTGAAACTTGATCTAAAAATGTACCTCTACCAATGATTCAAAGGAAATCGAAAGAAAGAAAAATTGAGTAAAACGAAAAATGCTTGGTGAAGCAATTTAGAATTTACAAATCTGTTTCCCTTCTGGAAACTAACTGGAAACTAAACCTGAATCACAGCACTCCAGAGCACTTATTGGATGTCTTAATAAACTATATTCTACGTAGTCTAATCTTACAGGATGAATCAAACCTTTTTATGGTTAATCTGATAACAATCTCTAAGAATCAGCTGACACCTGACACTAATCAGATGGTGGCATCTTTTTAGTTACCATCGTGTGTAACAGAATGCGTAAACACTTTATGTGAAGCATCATAGGCACGACAGTGACATGCTTTACGAGTAGTGTGTATGTAAGTGTGTATGGAAATACATGTACTTATCGCCCACCCTGTAGATCAGGGAAAATGATCTAAAAGATTGCCTTAACCTATCTCTTAGTGGATCAGTGTTATTTGACACACTAATTTCCCCCTCCCCCCACCTTTATTAAAAAAGAAAAGAAAAATACAGTACATACACAGTGCCCTCCATAATTATTGGCACCCCTGGTTAAGATGTGTTAAAAGCCTTAAAATGAATTCATTTTTATTGCAGAAGCATATTGTCATACTGAAAATTGCACAAAAATATAACGTGAATGTAAAGTGAATTTTAAGGGGAAATAAAAATAACAAATATTTTTCATAAACTAACCTGTTCCACAATTATTGGCACCCCTAACAATTCCTAGAAAATAAATGTAATTGAAGTATTTCTGTCATTTCTACAGCAGTTTACAAAGTTGATCAGAGTATCTAGGAATATTTAATTAGTCATTTATCACTTCCTTCTTCCCTGGGGTATAAATATGACGTGACACAGAGGCCATTTCTCTTATCCACTCTTCAACATGGGAAAGACAAAACACCATTCAAGTAAGGCAGATGTGTGTCGACCTTCACAAGTCAGGCAATGGGTGCAAGAAAATAGCCACCCGCCTGCACCTGTCCATATCTACTGTGAGAGGAATCATTAAGAAGTTTTTAAAAACAGTAGTAAACAAGCCTGGACGAGGAGGCAAGTTTATTTTGCCTCCACGCACAGTGAGGAGGATGGTAAGAGAAATAAAAAAATCTCCAAAGCTCACTGTTAAAGAACTGCAACAAATGATATCATCTTGGGGTCACAAAGTCTCCAAAACAACCATCAGACACTATCTACATGCCAACAAGCTCTTTGGGAGGCATGCAAGGAAAAAAACTTTTCTCAGTCACAATCATAAACAAAAAAAGTTTGAAGTTTGCCAAGCGGTACTGGGGCTTCAACTGGGACCGTGTTCTTTGGTCAGATGAGACCAAGATAGAGCTTTTTGGCAATAAACACTCTAAGTGGGTATAGCGGAACACAAAAGATGAGTATGCAGAAAAGCTGCTCATGCCCACTGTGAAGTATGGGGGAGGATCCGTGATGCTGTGGGGCTGTTTCTCTATCAGAGGCCCTGGGAACCTTGTTAGGGTCCATGGCATCATGAATGCTTTGAAATACCAGGACATTTTAAAGCAAAATCAGGTGGCCTCTGCACGAAAGCTGAAGATGGGTCGTCACTGGATAATGACTCAAAACATGTGGCCAAATCTACACAGAAATGGTTCACCACACACAGCATCAAGCTCCTCCCATGGCCATCTCAGTCCCCAGACCTCAACCCCATTGAAAACCTGTGGAGTGAGCGGTAGATGACTGCGCAGAGCAGAGGAGTCAGGTCACTGGATGAGTTAGAGACATTGTGCAAAGAGGAATGGTCGAAGATCCCTCTTTCTGTGTTCTCTAATCTTGTGAAACATTATAGGAGAAGATAAGGTGCTGTTTTGTTGGCAAAAGGTGGTTGTACAAAGTATTAAACATCGGGGGTGCTAATAATTGTGGCACCCATGATTTGATGTAAAATAATTATTTCTTTATGTGTGATTTTTCTTCCACTGAATAAATGCACTTGAATTAAAGGTTGGAATTTCCTCTTTTTTCCATTGTGGTCCTATGTTATTTAGAACAAAACTGAATTTTTTTTTAAAAGCTAAAGAACAGATTTTAACCAGGGGTGCCAATAATTATTGAGGGCACTGTATGTATACATATATATATAGTATATATACATACACGTATAGTATATATATATATATATATAAATAAAGTATATATCCCTTCCCAGTTGTGTTTGACTGATGGCCTTTAGTTACTAACCTAGTAACCCAGTGTAAATATCTATCCAATGGATAAGAGCGTCTGCCAAATGCCTAAATGTAAATTTGACATCACCACATCACATACTGACGCTAAATTCATCATCTGTGTTAACAGCTGTATTGATCAGAGTCACAGTAGATTCCGAGAGTGTACTTACATGCAAAGTTCTGTGCTCTTATGTTCAATGATCTTTGAGCTTGTTAATAAAGATCATTTGGCCAAAATCATCTGGAATGCAAACTTTTCCTGTTAGCTTATTGTATCCCAACAGGCATGTGATGAATTAAAGAAAGAAAACCTCTAGCTCTGTTGTGCTGTGAAGGCATTTATAGGTCAATTTATCCTCTTAGAGAGAAGAGTCATTTTAAAAATACACACAAAATTTCACACAAAGTGCATCATTGCCATTGTCATGCCATTATCCTACAAGAAAACATTTCTATGCTGATTGAAAAGGTCTATTCAGGGAAGACTCTGTCTCCTCCGAAGAGCATGAAAATTTCGTAAAATCATATGCTTTGGACATCACACACACCGTAGTCACTGGATTTGTTAGACACCTCTCTCTAACACCTTCAACGAAACACCAGCGGATTGAATATCATTTGGAAAAAACCTGTTCCTCCTGCTAGTACAGTTCAAGAGAGCTGATGGTAAGATGAATTTAAACTGTTGCCCTGCTTTGTGGTAGCCTGGCATTATCATATACCATAAGACATATTTTTACTTCATTGTGTAATATTTGCAAGGCTGCAACTTCCTTAGTGTCCAGCTGTTATATACTGTAGTCCAAAAGGTAATGGATGAGGATGATATGGATGATA
The DNA here is from genome assembly GCA_011419295.1 of Clarias macrocephalus. NCBI lineage: Eukaryota > Metazoa > Chordata > Actinopteri > Siluriformes > Clariidae > Clarias > Clarias macrocephalus. The sequence continues at coordinate 17,069 of JAAGKR010001093.1, forward strand.
ACTACTGAACCCATTTCTTCTTCAGTTCATTCAAAAGACTCCTCAGTGAACTTAGTCACCCTACAGGTTGTCTGAATGGCCTTAAATAACTTTAACTTTAATAAGCTTCACCACACAAGGCTGAGGAGGCAGAAATAAACCACCGCGTGATTGCGGTTCTAAACGGAACTGTGTCGATTTCTGTCTATGACGCAGGAACGAGGACAGGACCCTTGACTGTGGGCTGTTTAGCTGGTGATGCTCAGTCCTACATTCTCTTCTGTGACTTTTTTGATCGCATCATTGAAGCCTACCACAGCTACAAGGTGCTCAGTCATGTTACACAAAAGAGTGACTTCAATTATGACAACCTAAAGGTGAGTGTTTGGTATAGGACACTCACAGAACATCACACTTCACATCACCCTGTTGATTATTTTCCTCTAAGAGCATGTCAGAGTATGCTTCAGTCTTGAGCTTCCTCTCATTTCTTCATATTTTGCTTCCAAAGAGCCAAAATGTTTTTTTTTGTTTGTTAAGCCACACAGTGACCTGTGTCACTGTTCAATCATTAAAACCACCTAACGCAAGGTATGAACCAGTGAGAAACAGGTGCAGATGATGACAGATGATCAGGACGGTGATTACTACACTGATGATGCTGAATGCTGAGTGGTTGGAACAGATGAGAGGGGAAATGAGGTTGCTGCTGAGGTGTTACATAAACTGAAGAAATGAGAGGTGGCTCAAGACTATTACACAGTATTGTATGTCACTTGTGGCTCTATGAATGAGTGTGTGTGTGTGTGTGTGTGAGGGAGGTGATGACTTTGACCAAGCTTACGCTGTGAGCTGTGAGGTAAGCGCTTCCCGCTGCATCGAGGACTTCAGCTTCCCCACACACTGCAGCCGAGGAGAGCGGAGACATCTCCTCACACTGGCCAAAAAAGGTACTGCAATAAAACTGTAAAAATATAGTACAGTGTTGGGTGAGTCAGCACAGTGCAAGAACAGTCAGTGCATAAAGGCCTGTTTAATGATGTTCTGTCTTTATAATTCAAACACAACCAAAGTCATACTAGAAAAAAGAAATTATTGGTTTTCCAGCTCTCGACCAACTTGGTGAAGAACTCCCAGGAAAGCTTTACTCAGTGGAGGAGCTAAACCAGGAAACAGAGGATAAGGAGCTGATCCTGGATGTCCCGTCTAGTACATTAATGAAGATCGGTGTGGCCCGTGATTGGCCTGATGCACGGGCATTGTGGTAAAACTCATCAACTGCCATACATTGTGTTCTGCTGGAGGGACACACTGACATCGTTACAAAACGTTTCACAAAAATACACAAATCAACTAAACAGGGCTTCATAAGACTAGATAATATTTACAGAGAAACTTCTCTTCTAGATCTAAATTACTGTGTAATACACATGAATTTACACAATATGGTCCAACCTCGCAGTTCATAAATAACAAGATGATATTTCGATCAAAATAATTTCATACAAATAAATAATTGAACATTGATCAGTACTCGCTCTTTTAATAATATCTTTAGGTTTCACACTTTGAAGGACCCCAAATCAGCCGCAGAAAAATTTCTGTCCATCTGTCTGTATGTTTGTCCCCCAGATGATGTTACAGCATCACGCAAAACTACCTGGGGAGAATTTAATGAAACTTTGACTATTAACTTCGGTACTAAACCTGAACCAAAATTGTAATCAACATGTTGAGCGGTTATGTGCCAGATTATGTCACAGCATCCAGCGTTTTTTTTTATTTATTTATTTTTTAATGCTTTTTCCTTAAGGTGGGCGTGGCTAAATGTGTCACTTAGTGTAAAGTTCTTTGAATTAGAACTTTATGAAAATCCATAGAATGGCTGATGTATGACTATGGTGAGGGTCTGATGCTGAGGCGTATAACAGCCACTTCCCTGTTTGGTTCATCTTCATGTACTGTAAGTATGCATCTTACCATGTTACAGGATAAGTGAGAACAGGGGCCTGGCAATTTGGGTGAACATGGAGGATCATCTGAAACTGGTTTCTTGCAGAAGTGATGCCAATATTCACGAGGCTTTTGCATCCATATGCATCAATCTAGTAAAGGTGAGACTTGGTTAACACCACTGTTGCTCTGTTACTGATAAGACTGATTACACGTGACCCTGTGTTCCTCCTCCATGTTCTCGTCTCAGTTGGAGGCAATATATAATAAACTAAGGCACTCGTTTATCTGGAAGCCTCACTTGGGCTGGGTGGTGAGCTCGCCGGCGGAGGTGGGCACCGGTCTGAAGGCCACCGTCACCGTCAGACTGAAACACCTTCCAGAGCACAAACACCTGAACTATATCCTGGACAGACTGAGACTTCGAATGGAAGCAGACGGTAAGCATTATGTACCACACCTGCTTATTCATGTAATCAGCCTAATTATGTGGAAAACACATCTATGGAAAATGTTTTGAGCAAAGTGTTGACCAACTATGGACTAAAAGCTGGTTTAAGTTACTAACAATAAAGTAGGTGGCTGATTAGACAGTAAGTACCAAAGCACTATCATGACAGAAAAAAAACATGGATAATACAGCAGCTTCTCCTTTTTATGTCCCCCAACACAATACTCAACTGCTGGAAAATATTATTTAAAACATAAAAATTTATTGGCTTGTCAATTAAAAAGAAAAAAGAAAACAGAAAAAGGATAATTTTTTTTTGTCCCCATCGGAGTCTCATCTGAATGTCTAAAAATGAATAAAAAGAGAATTTTATACAACAGTTCTCCTTCAGATGCTAGGTATAAATTCAAAGACGGTACAGTTAAAAGTGTTGCATGTTCTCTGTCTACACAGACTCGGATGGATTATACAAAATAAGCAACCAACAAACCATTGGGCTCTCAGAAGTGGAGTTTACACAGCTCGTGGTGGATGGGGTTAAACTTCTCATCAGGATTGAGAAGAGACTGGAGGACAATGTGGACATTGAGGACCTGGTGCCTGCACAGAAGTAGAGTCACGACTTGGGACACTTTCTTTCGAGACTAGTAGCACCGCTGGAAAGTTATGTACTGTATAGTTATATCTCATTGAAACAACAGGAAAATAATTTTGTAGTAATAATTTGAGTTGATTTTGATGTGGACCTCACTGCTTCTCTGTATGTACAGGCTTTTAATTAAAATGCATTACACCAATGCTAAATTATCAAATGGTCAGAAAAACCTGATTGTTTTTCATATAACAACTCTGACTTGTAGGGATTTTTTAACATGCTTATTTAATATGTTATAATTTGTACAGTAACTTACACAGGGAATTAAAGGCTGCATGGTCCACATAATCAAACACCAATAATCATTAGATTTTTATTTGACGGTAGCATGTTCAGTTTATGTAAATAAAACACTAATTGAAAGAATATTTCTGTAAGGAGATTCAATGTAATTTTCTTATTTAGGTGAAAATGTTTCCTCTTCTTGTTAGGTTTTCCCGCTGTGGGAGAATGTTCTCTATAAAGGGCTTTGTGGGGAACACTGTGGGCTTTTACAGTTTCTAAGTTATGTGACAAGTGGCATTTTTCATCATGATATCGAGAAGGAGAGAGAGGAAAAACAAAAATGATTGTATGTAACTTGTTTTATGGCCATTGCACAACATTAAATGTACTTCTGAACAGAGATAAACTGACATTTGAATACTTGACAAATTGTTGCAGCATAAAAGGAATAACATTTTCCTTTAACAGCACACCCGACACTGTTTAAATCCTTACACAACTTGTATTACTGCGGCAACTATTGGAAAATCCTGATTGAAATTGATTCTAAACAGCACTAAGAATTATAACAACAAAAAAATAATTTAAAAAAACAGACATTTAGGCTCAGAATCTCATTTCAAGTAAGCTTTAATGTGCACCAGTGAGACTGAACCTTTATGACCCATGAGACTTTATTGAGAACTGTACAGTACTACACTGATTGGAGGGAGTACAGGGGCGGTGGTAGTGAAATGACTGGGAGGATTGGGGGGCCGGATGGGTAGTTGCATTTTTAGTAAATCTCTGCCATCTCTCCAAACACCTTCAAGCAGTTCCGTCCGCTAAGGCAGCATAATCAAGCATCTGCTCAGGAAATGTACCGTTACAACATGAAACGTCACGCTCCTCGAGGATCAGCTTAATCAGATCACAGCTTAAACCCATGTTTTAAATAAGCAAACTAAACACAATCATTCTCGTGAAATGTGTGCAGTCAGGGACCGTTTTTCTGTGTTCGAATTACAGTAATACAATAAAAGCATTGCACATTTAAACCCTCATTACCTCATTACACGGGAACAAGAGGAAATGTTCCAGCACAAGTGGTCTTACACATCACCACCAACATCATTATCGTCGTTGTCTCCAGCATCACTAATTACAAAAGGAACAAATGAAAGTACATCTTTAAAAACAGAATTGTCACATCCTACTTCTTTCACACAAGGTTGACAAGTTAAAGCAGCGTTGTAAAGGTGGTGTAGAAACTGTAATAAATAAACAGACCATTTTCAGGGAAAATGAGATGAAATCAAATGAAACTCAAAGAAACTGCTGAAAGATAAATGACGTTTAACCAACCCTGTTCAACTCCTGTTCCTAACAGGGCTACATCTGCTACAACTATAGCGTTATCCTCAATCAATCAAAGCTATGCAAGGCATTCAAGTCAAACCTGGACTTGTTTACACAGAGATGAAATAAAAACTTGTTTTATTTCTCTATATAATCCCCTGCTACACTAATGCACTTATCCTAGCATTTTACTAGTGCTTGGATATAATCAAGGTAGAAAGTTCTCAGGCTTCAGAGACCTGAGAACTCTTTGCTCGTACTCCTTGTCTTATGTCTGATAGTCTCAGGAACTCCTTTGATGGCGCAAAAATGTGGAAATGACTTGGACTGTACGAGTGATGTGGCGATAACTCCCAGCTGAGTTCCTGTGGAAATGGTGGTGGTGAATGATTGTGTGCACCGTTCCCACAGACAGATGCGCCTCTTCCGCAAGTTGCCGACAAGTTATTTGGTGACTATTAAGGATCAGGTGTTCCACTCACTGAATGCTCTGCAGTGGGCTCTGAGCCGCCTCGGCCGAGATCATTCAAGGATGTAGGGTCTTCTGTAAAACCCTTGAACAATATTTTTTTATTGCAGTGAAATCATCACCGTACTGTGCTTAGTCTTTTGTAAAGGTTAATCAGTTTTATGACTTGATTCACGAGAAATGTCACCACAAGTCCCAGTTTGACTTGAACGCCCCTTGTATATCCCTTTTTAGCATACATGGAATGGGAGAGTGTCAAACTTGCTAACTAATAGCACAACTGAGACTTGAACAAAAGAATTAAAAGGTTAAAACTATTTGCCTTTGAAATGTGCACAGCCTGTTTTATGAAACACTGTTATTTAGTAACTCACCACTGATCTACTGGTTCTACATCCTGTTGAAAAGTGAAAAAAATGTATAAAAGAAGGATTAAAATGTCACATGGCAGAGGCAAAAAAAAATCTAAAATTTTACAAGGAAACCAATAAGCTAAACAAAACAGTAAGACATTTAACAAATTTTCTGTGCAGAACTCAATACTATACAACACCTTCAGATACATAGGCTGAAAAAGTCTTGTATTATACAAGTCTATGAACAATTCAACAAAACATTCTGTATCTTAACTGTACATGTGGAAAAAGTAGCATTTAAAGTCTCTGCTTTAGCCTACAAAGGTAGTTCTGTAAAGGAACACCAACCTGCTGACCCCTGAAAGGGTTTTCATTATTATTGCAAAGATGGTTATGTTAACCTTGCGTATATGTTGAGAGAAAAGAAGAGAACTGGGGAGATCATGGATGCTCATTTTTTCCCCCTCAATCCTATCTTTTTAAATCCACTGGTCAAACCATACAGCAGTAGCTTCAGAAAGCAGTAAACTCAAAATGGTGCCCAAACTAACTGGGAATGTAGACATCAATGTAGCAAGGCGGAATCGCTCCCTGTTTTGATTTTTAATGCCGGTCACAGCTTCAGCTCATTGGCTATTTTGGATGCGATGTTTTTAAAGGCGATGGAGGTGCCCGAGATGCGCTTAAAGCGGACGCCATTGAGAGAGAGGCGGGGCAGCTTGCATACTTCCATCTCCCACTGGACGAGGCTGTCCTGACGGGCGTCTCCATGAACGCAGAAGAGCAGGAAGCGCTCGCGCTGCTCGTAGTCACAATTGTTGGCGTCTAGCACCTTGCGGATTTCTCGCATCATGTCTCCTGGCTCCATAGACGACGTGGTCTTCATGCTCCATGTGAAGCGGAGGGATCGTGGCTTAGAATCACGCCCATCATCCTTAGGTTCTGCTGACCCACTCCTGAGGATGAACACAACCCCCAGGACAATGTTAGGCACTATTTAAATTAGAGCTCATCTTAAATATTGAGACAATTTATGGCTGTTTATGAATCTGCACTGAAGTGAATCTGTGATGCTGCACATCATCCAACCTTCAGTTAAACTGTTAGCTCTGATTCTCTTGATTTCATGATGTAATTCTTATTCGAACAAAACACAGTATTGGTGCTAATAAAAAAATTGTTATACAAATTCAGAAAATGTGTGTGCCAAAAAAGCTTTTCATAGAGTTTATGCAATACAGAAGTGAGCAACGTTGCTTCTCTAAAAATTTCAAGATGCTAACTTCAGCAATCATTTTTCATTATACTGTCTCACTTCAAACAATAATAATTTAAAAAGCTAAATTATTCATATTTACTAAAATTGGTGTAAGCTTGTATAATTGAATGTGGACCTTAAGATACCAGCAGCCATCCTGTTGAGACAACATGCAAGCATGTCATAAGATGCGTCACATAAAGGCTGTTGGTGTATAAATTACAAAGATTTTACTGGTGCAGTACTGCCCCCATTTGGTCAAACCATTTGTCAAAAATGGAATCCTCAAACTGACAATTCAAGGAAATGAAAAAAAAAAAAATCTACACTTCACTGATGTCTCACCTCAAGCTGTTTGTTCTGCATCTGGCCTCGCCTTCACTGGGTAGCCTTAAAGACAGTTAAAAGTTCAGATTGAGACATAATAGGAAATGTGAAACTACCAAAACATATAATCAGGGCATGGTAGTAATATTTCATGCAGTATTAATGCAACTGATTACTTTAACAGGAAATCAAAGTAATTAAAGTACACACTACATGGAATGCAGCAAAAACTATTTCTGATACCTTTAATACTGCATGTTCAATGTAATAAAGCACATTTGCCACAGATTTCGCTGAGCCTGACACAATGATGTACAACAGATGTGACTGAAGGCTAATCTATTATTTGTTTGTTCCATTCTGTAATGCTCAGACTAAGGCTTTTCGTTATGATCATGCCAACGCTTTATGAACATGTTCATCAGTTTATTGTTTTTAATATTATACAATATGCATAAAAAAGAGATTTTTTTTTTTATGCAGTACTACTGGTCCCATTCAAGAGATTTCAATTTAACATTTGTTAAATGTTAATGTTTGAGATATTATACAACTGCATAATCTGTTTCCTGTGACCAGTTTTTCATGCATTTTTTATTCCAACATCGCACATTTATAATACAAGTAAATCTGAGTATTGTAAAATTGTAAATTGTGAGTAATCACAGACTATCACTGTCATTAACTAGATTAGATTTTTTTCAGCGATTGACAACAATAACATGAGAGAGATGTTTTAAAATCATTCGCTATGAATCATGTCCTAAAATAGTGGAAGGTGCCTAAAGTGTTTATCCACATATGTAATTATTTACTGTTGCATCATTCATACTCCTCCTCCTACTACTACAACAACTCAAGCCATCTAATTTTATATACTGTACGCATCTCTTATTCTCTAGCATGTCCTTGTTCTGTGTGCCCCTTCTTGCTACCATTTTGAAAACCTGTAAACTATGTGAAAATGTGTTTCATTCTGTGACTCCAAGTATGAATGTTATAACATCTGTAACCTTTATGTTCCTTTTGTTTGTAAAATTCCTTGCCTGACATCATACTTTGGCTTTGGGAAAGAACATCAAAAGTGAACAATATTTAGGCTGACACAAGACATTCAGCATTCCAAACATGTGCATGAACGCACAGCTTAATTTCTTTCACACAAGAAGTTTTTCTGTTTAAAAATTATTTTCTTAAGCATTATTACTGACAATTCAGCTAGGTGCAGCAGGATTCTGCGTTTAAACAGTGGAAGAAATCTGTAATCATACAACAAATACTAGTATGTGGAAAAGTGTGTGTTTACAATAAAAAAATCAACTGCATGCAAGATTAGGGGCTCAATTTCAGAAAAAGCCACTGAACACCACTCCTACCTCCCCGAGGCCCTGAAAGAAAGAGTTATCCAAGAGAAAAAGCATGTTTATACAGCACTTTTAGAACTATTGTGTATATTGGCAGGTACTTTGCAACACAATTTCTTCATGCATGTTCATAATCAATAAAAGAACAAAATTACCTAAACAATAAAATTTTTTTATTAAAATCCAAATTCAATCCAAAAAGTTTCTGTTAAATGAATGTGAACCAGAACCAAAAAGTGACAGGAAAACTGTAGAACAAAAGTGTTTCATTTTAGCTGAACCAAAAGCTTGTGTGAGCAGTGCAAGCTCAGGTTTATTGCCAGTGCTTGAATTCCAACACTCGAGAAAGCCACTGGTGGGCGCCGAGGAAGGTCATTAACTGCTCAACTAGATAGTATTCTGCTTCAGTTGCTTTGTACAAACAAAATCCTGACAAAATAACAACGACTGAATACGGGGAGGTGTGAGAACTTCCTTCACGTGGTAGAATTTTGGTTTTCCTTAAATGAAATACATTATTCTTGTTCATGTATCTCTACCACAATAAGTTCTAGCATTTTTAAATTAGTACATACAAAAGAAAAAATGGTAAAAACTATATAAGACACTGATGAGATTAAATGCTGACGCTATTCATTTACTGCCTTCACTTAACTTGCACATTTTTTGTTTTGTACATCCTCACACAGAAGCAAACACTTATGGGATACAACAGTTACGAGAACTTTGGTTTAGCAAACCTTGTATTGCGAGCATAATTTGTTCCAGAAGCGTGCTTGTACTGTGTATCAAAGCATTCGTATATCAAACTGCACACGTGCGCAGGTGCACAAACACACACACTAATGGCAACACTGCTCTGTCAGGAAACTTCTTTAACAAGGAACATCTCTAATAACATAGAGCATGCACAGAACATCTTCTGTGCATGACAGACACCAACACTACCTTGGCTCAACTGAGATTATTTGACGCCCGGCAGACAAATGTGTACTCCCTGTATACATCAAGACCTCACTCGTTCAATATGTAAAAATTAATTTAAAAATTTTGCTTGTCTTGCAAAACGCTTGCAGACCTGTCCTTGTTCTATTCCACTGTATTCATCCTTGTTAAAAGTTAAATCAATTATATGCCATTTTACTTTTAACAAACCAAACTCTCAATGCAAGTAGACTTAGCTCAATCAAAACTTAGTGCACAAAATGCCCTTACTCATACAGAGATCAGGTCATGTATACAAACTATTTTGTGAAGGGGTCAATGGTATATCTTTTAATTTGTTTACTGGGCGTATTATGCGCATTAGCGATACTGGATTTATTTATTCCCACTGATGTTGCACCACAGAATATCTGCTGTTCGAGCATCGGCTATAAAACCACTGAAATGACTGCAGTACTGCAGTGCTTGTGCACTGTTCTTGCATAAACTCTTAATCAGATTAATAAAATGTGGCTATACTGTAGGCTTTCAGTCTTTTAAACAATGCAGCAGGTACACTGCTTGTAGACCCCACACATTTAAGTATTAGGCTCTCTAGGTGAACATTTGCCTGTCAGATTAGAATAGGGATGATTATAATGTCACAGCAGCACTGAAGATTTAAAGAAAATCAAACACAGAGGCACTGACATGCAGATGAAGGAAGATGTCTGGGTTTTCCACTGAGCTGAACAGAACTGAACAACTGATGAAAAGATCATAATGTTTTACAGTGTGCCCTTTATTGACTGAGTCATGGTCAGTGAAATTGAAAACTCAGCATAAAGACCATGTGCCACACCCATCATCCTGCAGTATAATCCCTGTAGTCGAATGGGTTTCTTGTCACACATAGTTTTATAGAAACATTTAGAGATAAGCATTAAGCACCAAAGTGCTTCCTACCAAAAGTAATTTGAGTAATAATCAATAACAAGGTCTGGCTAACTTGTATAAACATGGGTTGCTCTTTCCTTCTTTTCCCAAATCACTTCTGAGTGACTACTGATATGCACAATTACTTTAATCACACATTAATTGACATACCATGTTTCCCATGGACACACTTTTGGTTTGTTTGTATTAGGATTTATTGCCATATCAGCTTCCCATGCTATTTTATGGCAGATAAATATCAAACATTAAACTGATTTAATCGAACCAATATAATATTATGTTATAATGTAAGGGATTTAAAGAGTTGTGGAAAAGGTAAATAAAAAAATTAAAAAAAACAAACCAACAAAAAATTATGATAATATATCATCATATTATTGATAAACATGGCCTTGGCTAGAAGTACAAGACTTTACATAAGGTTCTTTAGGTGCATTTTTGATTAAAAAAAAATAAAAATAAAAAATTGTAAATGTTTGCAGCTTGCAGAATATGTTTTTAAATCTTGCTCTGGTAAAAATGGGCAATTCAAAAAGTATATGCTTTATGGTTAGAGCAGTGCTACAGTGCTGACATTTTGGAGCTTCTTCATCCTTTAATAAATACGCATGGGTTAAATTCGTATGGTCTATACGGATCCTTGTATATACGACTTGGTTGTGTCTGGATTCGAAAGGGGTGAAAGCATCTTTTTCCCCCCAGTGGGTTTATTTGTTTTGGTATTGTTCACATTTTGCTTACACACTTTTGGAAGCTCTAAGTACTAATAACGGGGGGGGAAAAAACCTTGGGATTCGAATTGTCAGAATTCTGCATCCATTTAGACCTGTTATTCTGTGCAGGGTCACAGGGGTGTGGAACCTATCCCAGGGAACATAAATGTGTATTCTTTGGGTTACTCAGCCTACACTGCTTGTCTTTGGGATGTGGTCTGAAACCCACCCAGCAGGGACATTCAAATTCAATGGGCACATTAGACAATTCTAAATCACAAATCAGCTGCCAACTGTGGTTTATCCTCAGGGTGATGGAGAGGTTTGTCCAACTCACCTACGCACAAACTTGGAGGTGATTTTACTGATGATGCCCGTTGAAGTGCCCCTCCGAGTGTGGACTAGTGCTCCCGTGTCATGCGAGAGTGTAGGAGAGGCAGGCGGTCCGTTGTAGGTTGCGCTACGCCGTTCTCTCAGCTGGGCTCCGTGAAAGGTGCTGCGTGTAGATGTGCCACGTGGGAAACGTGTTCGGTCTGGGGTCACACTGCTGATGCTGTGCGTCGATGGAGATGCAGCAGGTGCCCTGGAGCTGGGGCTAAAGAAAGTAAATGAGAGACAACAATAGTAGTTTTAATATAGCAATAGAATAGCTGAATGAGCTGCATGGAAACAACTGTGAATGAACATAATCCAGCTCTCATAATCCTGCTCTTTCTCTCAAGCACCAAATCATCAGTCAGAAAAAATACAGTATCCATGCAGTTTATGCCAAGTTACAATTGGGATAATAACAGATAAAGCTGAAAAAAGAATTACAATTTACGTCTATAATTCTGTAAACTGTCCATTGTTAAAAGTGTTATGGAAAAATATTTAAAGTAAACTGAAGGCTGAGTGGTAAACAGGCTCTCACCCCTTGTACTCCGCATTATCCTCTATTGGGGGTAATGGGGACTTTGTGGGATGGCTTGAGGCGGACATGGACTTCACATGACGCGGCCTAGCTGAGGCCAGTGCTGAGGAAGCTCCAGGTGACACAGAGGAGCCACTACCAGAAGCAGACATCTCAGTCAGGCTGAAAGAGAGAAGAACAATGTGTGTGTTTATGCCACTCACTGCTTGTGATCAATAATAAAAAAAAATTTTAAAAAAATAAAAAAAACATTCTGACAAACTCTGACTAGGGGCAGTACATTATTTAACCACTTTAACATCCATATAGATAATTACCACACATTTTGGTTTATATGTCTAATATGTAATTGCTGATTCCTCATTTTGCTTTATGTTGTTAGAACATATTTATCAGAATGCAGTTGATGAGTTTTAGTTGAGCTGGTTGACACACAGAACTGACAGTCTTGCACAATATATAACCGCACAAAAATCTTCACTACTCGCCCAGTTACGGGGCATTGATTCCCCCTTAATGGACCATAAAACTGAAGCTCACCTGCTGTCCTTGCCATTAGGAATTGCCGAATAACGATCCGTGCTGGCACGCTCACACACATACGTGTTCCTCCGTGTCATTCCTCCGCTTGTGCTGTTCTGTTGATTCACACATGCAAAAAAAAAAAAAAAGTAAATAAATAAATAAAGAAATAAAAAATCCCAGACAGAAAAATAGGTTAGACATTCTCCCTGCAAACTTGAATCCATCTCCCTTTCCTTAACTGGACTGCAAATAATATTTAATTTTCACTTTTATAAATGGCACCTCTTGCATAACCTTAGTTTGTTATGTCTCACCCCTGAGGCTGTAGAATACTTCCTGCGCTCTTGTGTGGTCAGCGGTGACACGGCCATGTCTCCTTTGGAGCTGGAGGTGGGGAGCTTACGAGCCGCATCCCACTCCTCTTTCTTTTCTCCCTCCACACTGTTGGCCTGCGTGCGCTTGTTGTAGGACACGGCCGGTGGGATAGATGGGGCAACTGCAGGTCACACAGTTTCACTGAACATTAAACCCTGTTCTCTGATGCAAAAACCAGAGATTTCACGGACAATAATAATGTAATAAGATTAAAAAGTCAAGGATATAAGGTTGTATAAAATTAATAGTGTCACTGACAGACCTGCTAAAACAAACTTCACTGTTTTAATATTATTTACATATTAGAAAGCAAACATCCACATTCCAATGTTTATATTTCCATGATAAACTTTGTTTTCAAACAAAATAATAATTTTTGTTCCCATAACTGCATATTAGTTATGACATATATCTGTTTATAATTATGTACTTTGTTTTAAAAAAAATAAAATTAAACACCAACTGTGTCCAAAGTTTGTTATTGGAAGAAGGTTCAGATCCAGATTTGTGGCAAAACAGCATTATAGATCATGTAAAAAACTGCGAACTAGAGTGAAAATAGACAAACATCTAAACTAATCTCGGACACTACTGAACATCACGTTAATTACAATTTTTACAACAGTTAGTTCTGATTGGACGAGGCATTCAAGTCAACAAGTGTTTATAATTGGCAGTAACAGCACTGGGACGTTTAATTTTATATATATATCACTCCTCATCCCAGATGTTCCAACATCTACTGATTACAATAACTGCCGGTCGCAGCATGGGTGAAAAAAGATCAATAGTGAGGAGAGAGCAACTGTCTGACAACATAGTCATCTGACAAGTGAGCAAGTGCTGTTGTGATGAATATCAGCACAACTGTGATGCGGTCGTAGGCACAAGAGCGCAGCTTGAGGTCACAGCTTTCTTACTGGTGCCATGTACTGTAGCTGATATTGAGTATAATGCGTTTGTCAATCTGAATGGATATATCTGTTAAATGTAGGCATTGCCATGATGGCAAAATAGTAAATCTAAGTTACAAGACCAGTCTTATGAGTGTGTGTGTGTTTGTGCGAGTGTGTGTGTTGACCATGGTCACTGTAGCGGCGCTGTTTCTGTGTGGCAGAGATGCTGCGCTGCACTTTGGAGTGAGCTGGAGACTGGGATAAGCTGTTATTCAGGTCACTGCTGGGTCGGGGCATCTGACACAGATTTGTGCTGGACAGAGACTCGCTTCCCTCAAACTGCAGGCAACAAAGAACATCATGAAGTAAACATAAATAGCCACTACTAAAGGCTATCTGACTTACTGATGAGACTAGATGTGTGTAGTTCTTGCCTCAGGAGGTTTTCTGCCCAGGAGCAAATAAGTAGCCATGACTTCATCGTATTTCTGACTCACTAAGGCCTCAGTGATCTCTTCTTTGGGGAAACCCATAGTAATCATCAGGTCTAAAGGAGAGACCGGAGAGTCAAAAATTAGCCAATGATCTTGTTAAAAACAGCAGGTTACAGAGAGAAAAGGAGAGAGGTGCAAATTACAATGTGTGTTTATGACGACGCTGATTCATTCTAAATATTCTGAGAACATTTATTTACAGATTCAAGGACAATCCTTAAATAAGAATAAAACCCTTGTAGAAAATATACAACCCTATATACAGTACTGCAGGTTGCCGTTTGGTAGCTATGTCTAAAAGTGAAATCGGGCAGAATATCCTGTGCATTTCTGTATTCTAATGGCCAAATGACAAACAGAGCACAGAATACCCAGAATTCACTTTGCTCTTTGTAAAAAGACATCAGGGACAAAGCTATGGAAATATTTCTGCCAACATTCTTTTAATACTGCAGCAAGTCGTACAAGCTCTAATGAACATTACATAAAAATTGGTATCAAGACATCCTGACGTCTTGAACGTGAATAAAACATTACCAAAGCTAAACTTATGGAGAACGATAACATCTTATATGTTTATGTACACTTTCTATGTGTGTGTACCTATTCTTTTGGTGTCGCTGAAGTCTGCTTCTGGCTCTGTGTACGGTTTGAGCTCCTCTTCCTCGTGACCCACATTCATCCAGCGATCTTTCATGATTTGCTGTGTAGTTAAAAAATATCATGCATTCAGACATCAAGGCATAAACAATATGCAGAAAGTTTGCACAACTGCAACTATGACATCACAGAGCGAAGCTGAATCTGGGACCTGCCAGATGTCGAGACTGATTGAAGTGTTTATTGGAATGCTAAGAAAAGTTTGTACCTCTAGACTGCCACGTTTGCCTGGGTTCAGTACCAGCAGTCGCTTCAGTAGATTTTCACAGTCAGTGGACATGTAGAACGGGATGCGGTACTTTCCTCGCAATACCCGCTCTCTCAGTTCCTAAGATCAAGCGGATACACTCAGTTAGGACACAATAGTGCACAGGCATGGACAGGTTAACTGTGTCCTCTTTAAATGAGCCACAGACATGTTGAGGGAATTTTAAAAAAATAAAACATTTTTTCTTCCTGCCAAGCTGCCATCTGAATAGAAGGACTGGGACAATGTCTGAAGCCAAATATTTATGTAAGGAGAGATTCAAATGACAACACTGATTCATGCTGATTTGAAAATAAAATGTTTCAGCAGATGCATTTGAACAAGTTGAGTCTAGTGTACAATGACTTAGGAAGGTTTTTGGCATCCATGTTAAACCAGCCCATAACTTTACATTCCCATATTTATTGGTTACATTAGTCTTGTAGCTACAGGAAGAAAAAGAAAACAAGATTCTACAACCACAATCCAAAGTTTATCATATCTTCCTGCCACCTTTACATATACACAGATAAAAAAAAACAGCATTTAGAGATAAGTAAATAACACTGATGTGATGTGGATGTCCTCATCAATGGATAGGATACATTAGGCAGCAAATGAAAAATCGGTTCTCAAAGTTCTCAAATTCCTGATTTGGAAACAGGAAAAATGGGCAAGCTAAGGAACTGTGACATTGACAAGGGCCAAATTGTGATGGCAACACGGCCATCTCCAAAATGTCAGGTCTTTTGGGGTGTTCCGGGTACGTAGTGGCTTACCAACAATGATCCAGGGAAGGAGAACTGGTGGAAGAATGGAAGTCACTGATCAGTGAAGGAAGAAAGGCTTTTTTAAGGAAGATAAGAGGGTGGTGTTAATGCAACTAACTGGATGTCAACCACCATTAAACAAGCAACAAAAACTGGTGAACCAGCGATAAGGAAAAGTTAACATTGGCAATGATCTAGAATTGTGCCAGAACCCACGGTGCATCGAAACTTGCTGTTAACGAGACTGCATAGCTACTGACTGGTCAAAGTGCCTTTGCCGACCCATCTGCTGATAAAAGTGGTTTTGACATAATGGATAATCTGTGTATTAATTCAACATGTTCATTTGGCTTATTTAAGTAAATATTTATAGCATAAACTAAAAACAATTGCAATTAAAATTCAATGGACCTTTAAGTTCTGCCCATCAAAGGGCAGCGAGCCGCTGACCAGTGTGTACAGAATGACCCCCAGGCTCCAGACATCGACTTCTGGCCCGTCATATTTTTTGCCCTGAAAAAGCTCAGGAGCAGCGTAGGGGGGGCTGCCACAGAATGTGTCCAACTTGTTTCCAATGGTGAATTCATTACTGAAACCAAAGTCTGCTATCTTTATGTTCATATCAGCATCCAGGAGCAAGTTTTCAGCCTGTAGATAAGAGCAGACGAAGTGAGGATAAAATGAGCATGTCCAGAAAAAGGTCAAGAGGTCATGAAGTAACATCTGAGGAACACAATTTACTTTGAGATCCCTGTGGACTATCCTCTTCTGATGGCAATATTGCACTGCAGACACAATCTGAAACACACACACACACACACACACACACACACACACACACACACACACACACATACACACACTAAAAATCACCTCTTTGTGCTAAAGTACAGACTGTTAATTTTCGTATTTGGGAGACTGTGTCTGTTAGCAGCTGAATAATAAAATCATAAATTAATTATTAAACAGCAGCATATTCATTATCTTGTACTGATGAAATCAGATAAATGTTTTTTTCAATTATGGCTATTAAAAGCCAAGCTCAGAGTCTTGTAATGATTTCTGTATAAATCAACACAACAGCACACCACCAGGGGTCAGTGTGTGTTAAATAGTAAACAAATGCCTTCCTTGACTCGCACTAAATATTTGAATTTTAGGAAATGTGAAAAAAAAAAAATCCAGTTTCAGAAGGCACAGTTTGATTGTTCTTGGTACATGCTAGAAAGACCTGAGAACAGGGAACGTAGCACTGTTTATTGCACACACCGCAGAATATTGGCTATATGTTTGTACTGGCAAAAGTTACCGGTACGAAAGGTTTGAAGAACAAAGAAAGATTTGTTTTGTGATGGCATGAAATGGCAATTTAATGGTCGATTTGTCAGTCAAGTCAGCAAAAATTTCAGTCATTTTAATTTCACTGTGCAAAATTTTGAAGTCTTAAAGTTATTTCATAGAATCAAATATGGTTAACCACATGCAGAGTTGCCAGGGTCAAGGTTCTTAGCAAAATTGGCCTAGACGGGGAACAGGGTTGCGGGTGGAAAAACCAAGTCCATGAGCAACATGTTTTTTTTTTTCTTCATGTTTTTTTTTTTTTTGTTTGTTTGTTTGTTTAAAAATAACCCACAGCCACCAAGACCTTCTTATAAACCAAATAACTGGAAATTAACAGGGACATTTCTGAACAGTGACTATGAACCCAAAAATAATGTGTTTCTTCCATGAAATTCTACTTAGATGATCTAGGTAGTTTTTATTAATCCTCAGTTGCTGAGACCTGGCAACCCTGACTACACACCAGACAAGATGAAAGGAACAGTTTGTCAATGTTGAACCTAACAAGGTCGTCATCTGCTGCAATAAGAAGGATGGAGAGTTTTGCTGACATCACTGTGCCCCTGGGATTCATCTGTCTAACTGATAGAAAACAAACTAGCGCTTGATCCACTCACCTGTCGAAACTTGGCCCTGGCTTCCTTCTCCTTCATTCTTCCATGTGCAACTAAGTAGTCAAATACTTCACCTGTGACACACACAGAACCAAACACATAGATTAAGACACCTGGAGCCTCCAGTGTCAGTCCATAATCCTCACTATGCACTGAGAACATTACAATTTACCTCCACTGGCATACTCCATTACCAAATAAAGTGTCTTCTCCGTTTCTATGACCTCAAATAACTTAACTGTGGAAAAGAGAGAATAAAAAGTATAATAGCTGTGGTGAACAATGAAACATTGCTGGTGTCAAACGCAGTTTGGAGATTTGCACATGCATTAAAGGAAATGAAAGAGCTAAAATACACTTAGATACTCGTTTCATGTAAACACATCAACTTTGGTCTAAAAGAAACAATTGTTTAGAAGTTATGCCTCAGAAATAACCTCTACTGTATGAAAAAGTGACCATGTAGCATAGTATACACGGGGAAAAAAAAGTAATACTATTAATCCTAGTAACTAGAAGATGTACTCATGTATCGTCACACTGCCTCAAAGATTTTTTTTGTTTGTTCAAAAATTAAAAATAAATTTTTAATATTCGCATTTGAGGTGATAAGTGCCCTGTGTGGTAGGATTTTTTTTTTGTTGCCAAGTTTGTATAGAATTGCAACAAAATCTATTTTTTCATTAATATTGAATTAGGATATTTATATAATTGTGAAACAGAATAGCAATACAAACTGAATTGGCACCTAGATATCGTAATAATATTGTACCTGGTGATCCCTGGTGATTCCCATTCCTAGTAACTAGTGGACTCTGTGTGCAGAGCTTTTGGTTTTAAGTCTTTATACCGTATACTTTTTCCACATTGTTCAAACACGCACACCGTGAAAAAGTGGGAAAGGCTTTTTTTATGGGTTACCCTAATTATGTTTACGACAACAGCTTTTACAGATTGATTACAATTAAGATAAGTTTCAATGAGCTAGATTAATACATCATTTTTACAAAATTATGATGTCATCTACTATCTTGTGCCACCCATGTGACCACATCTCTGAGATGAAGATGGAAGTATGACCTCCACCACCTGTTTAGACAGGAGCAGGTCTAAAATAAAGAAACGGAGTACAGGGAAGATATCGGAAAGTCAGCAGTGTTTATTTACAGCTTAAGCGCAATTTAAAGCCAGAAAGAAAATTCCACAGTGACGCACTGTCTCATATGCAGGGGCGCAAAACAGAACATGATGGGAGTCAAAAAATGTCCGGTCATCACAATCAATAGTGCGGAGGCCAAGTGTGGCCTAAAGTCAAAACTGCTGAAGAGCCCTGAGCTCGGTCATCTCACTGCTGCAATGCTGCTCTGTTAAGATACACAATCCAGTTCACATTGAATTAAAATGTTGAGTGAGAGACCGAGAAAGGGAAAACATGCATAAAGAAACGTGAGCTGTGATGTAGAGAAGGACAGCTGAGAAAACGAGCCTCCATTCTTTAAGAGTCGCACATTAATCAGAGGACAGAAAGGTTACAAGGGAGATAGAGGCGGCTGAATAAAAAAGAATGAGGGGAAAGAAAAAGGAAAAACTAAAAAAGGGCATGCAAGGGTGAGGAGAGACGATGGGAAAAGAGACAGGAACACTGAAGTGTTTTTAGTGTCTAGGTCTTTATAGTCTCATCACACAGACACAGGCTCTGATCCGGCTTCATAAGGGTAATGCAGTGGCTTCTTGCTGGGCTACAGCGAGCTCCGACACACACACGCAAACAATTTTATCAACAGCAAACCAGCACTCAAACCCAGCTCCCCTTTGCCATGTCACTAATCTCTTGCATTACAGGGGGACAAACTCATTCTTTAAAAGGTCTTAATGCTGAGTTATGTTGTTTCATTTGTGTCTTTTACAGTGTGGTTTTGGCTCCATACCAATTCCACATAATTAGAGGCCATTAAAACTACACAATAAGAGCTAAAACTATAATCACCATTACATATCAGTGTGACATTTATGCCAATTTATCTGCATAGCAAGATATTTCCTTCAAATGTACAAATATTTAATTAACAAATAAATAATAAACAGACCACTCAACAATAAACTGCGCTCCTCTGAACCTTTCCTCCAGTTTTGCTCCCTGGACTGCTTTGGGAGTTAAATGTTTCATTATTACAATACAGCTGAAGTGCAAATATAACTCGAATAACACTTGCTTGAGTCACCTTTCGGTTTCGTTTTTAGTGTATTTAGTATTACACGGTTCCTGGCAAACACAGTGCTTTGTGGAAGGCCAAAAAGGTAAATTTATGTCTCAGAGGCATGCTTTTCACGAGTCACCAACAAGTTAACTCCAAAACTTCTCCCGTCTGAACTGTGTATCAGTCCAGCTTTCTGTGCTGTGACCCTCGGCCTCACGGATTCTTCTCTGACTAATACCCTCCTAACCTGGTCAATGACTTTTGGTGGACGTCTTTTTTGGGGCAGAGTTGCAATTGCGCTACATCCTTAAAATTTAACTGATCTACATAATGCTCTTTGCTTAGATTAACACTTAACCTGGACACATGAATGGAGTCCATCTGCGACTTTTGATTAGGTTTCATCCACCATCTCCACCACACCATCTCAGACTTGTACTTCAGTATGGCTGGGTATCAGAAACTGTCGATGCCAGTACCAATACCATTACCTTGACTTTTTTCTATCATATGAACGTATCCAGATTAATTTCTTCATGTGCGTGTGTGCATGCACATTTTTTTTTGTTTGTTTTTCTAACACGGTACACTGAGCAGTGCATCACATCATCTTTGACTATTTAAAATAAAAAAAGAGGGAGGGAGGGATAACTTCTTTCTTTGGCTTACAGAATATTAACAATAACACAACTGGGACGAATTAACACTTAAATTTGAATTTTTTTATCTCGTTAATTTCATGTCTTATATGGCATCGTGCGTTAATAAAATTATCTGGGATGATAAAATAACCATATTTTTGATTGTATAGACATTTTTCACTGCTACTGTGTGACCCATACGGAAGTCTAGGTCTTACCTATATTAGGGTGATTCAAAATCTTCATAATCCTTACTTCACGAAAAAGCTGTTGAGAAAATCAAAACAAAACACATCAACACATTGTCACAAATATTTTACTACATACAGTATTTATTACACAATGATCACAAATGAAGGCAGTCTGAGCTATGAAGTGCATTTAACCCAATAATAACTAAGGTGCGATTATTTCTCAAAAGCAAACACTGCCTACGGATTTACCTTCAGAATAAAAAAAAACTGAAACAGGTTCATGAAAGATTGTAGCATTTGTAGTTTGACCACTGTCACTATTAAACAGTTGTATGGTCAGGAAATATGTCCATGTGTGAAAACTGAAAGAACTTTACTGGCATCGCTGTAGCGCAGTGTGTTGAGGCAGTGCGTTGCTGCCTCACAGCTCCAGGATCAATCCTGAGCTCAGGTTACCATCCGAGTGGAGTTTCTCTGCCTGTTGCATTACTTACTTGCCTTTCCTCTGAAATAACCAGACCCCCACCCCCCTTCACAAAATGGCTACTCTGTGTGCAAGGTGCTGGTGCTGTGTGCAGATGGACTGGTATCTCATTCAGAGGGAAATGTCAGATATATTATGTATCAAGTTAAACAAATTAAATCCTGATATTACACATCAACTTCCCTTTTAGCAGTTTTTTTTTTGAGCGCCATTTGTTTATAATGCGATTTCATGCGCCTTCATGTCAGGTGGTGTTCAATAAGTCAATATTGGAATCCAATCATTCATTCATCATTGGAATTCCAGTTGGGTTTGGAAAAGCTTAAATGGTTTTTAAAAGCTGGAAATTTGTAATTGAGCCATAATGTAAAGACACTAAATTTTTCTGTTACTATACGCTGGGAGAAAAAAAATTAATAAATAAAAATTGGCCTCTAAAACCTTAATTTTTCATGTTTCCCCTTTCTGTTCTCACTACAGATATTGTATCGCTGCCAGCACTGTGAACAGCTTTATGTTGGGATTAGACTCTCCCTCACTGGCTTTGAATATGGATACCTTGCCAAATGAAGACATGTAAAAGTAAAATTATGTCGTATCTCCTCATTGCCTCGGAGTTATACACCTCAGTACTCGGCTCCTCACACACACTAAGCAGCAGATCACAAAAGAGGTGGGATATCAACCACAGGCTTCGGTTTCCTCTGAGGAGAATATGCAACCGCAGAGACTCAACAGCTTGAACAAAACAGACTTGCTATTCAAAAGACTAAAACAGACTGCCTTTTTTTTTTAATAACAAAAGCATCAGGAGGTCTTTTCTTTGAATGAACAGTAAACGAACATTGTGAACATCCAATCAGTATGCGCTGGTCTAGTCAGGTGCTGATGTGATTAGTTAAGCTGTGACTATTGTGAACAGTACAGGTATTTCAGCCGAGTGCAAGAAAAGATGAATACTACTGTACTCTTTATGCAGTATTCATTTAGGACTCACTAAACTGTCCACTTTTTGCTGCAAGCGACTAGTTTTAAGTTTGATGAATTTTCAGGAGAGCTTGTAAAAACACAGCGGGACCAATGCCACAAAAAAAAAAAAAAAAAAAAAAAAAAAAAAAAAAAAAAAAAAAGATTTAACTAAAGACAATGCATGGCTGAGGACAACAAATAGTTAAAAAGAAGGGGTGTGTTCTTTCAACTCCATCAGCTGCAGGCCACCAAACTCCGACAATACACACTGGCAGATCAATTTATCACATGACCAAGCCGTCACACAAACATTCTGTTCTTGGGTAGACCCTCTTTAGATGCCCTGAATTTCCCAGACATTGCACAAGCATCAGCAGTTCTACATGAAAACATGTCTTTAGAGACAACAGTCCATAATAATGCACATTTGGTACCCAACTCCAATAAAAATGTTAGGCTGTAATGTAATGCTATGC
Organism: Clarias macrocephalus; assembly: GCA_011419295.1. NCBI lineage: Eukaryota > Metazoa > Chordata > Actinopteri > Siluriformes > Clariidae > Clarias > Clarias macrocephalus. Next base: position 39,835 of record JAAGKR010001093.1, read on the forward strand.
TGTATAGATAATGTATTAAATTAATTAATCTTATGTAATAAAAAAAGAGAAAAAAAAAATTGGAACATTGAAAAGTTCATAGTTACAGAGGTGCCATTACTTTAGGGGTAAAGTCTATTAATGATGACAATGACAGACTGTTATCATTATTTTATTTTATTTATTTATTTTAAATCAAACCATGATACAACATATTTAAAGCTCAAATGGTAGTTCGGCTTTGACCTCTAACTGTTGATCGGAACGTGACATTATTTATTTATTTATTTTTACAGAGACCGCTCATAAGAAAAAGATACTATACAGAACAGTTAGACAGAGAGAAAAAAACAATAATTTTTTTCTGCTTGGTGCTGCATGTCAGCTGCAGAGAAATCCAGGCAGCTATTTTTAGAAAGATATTTCTAAATCCGACCACAGTGACGCAACAGCATTCCAGTCTGAAGCAGACAAGAATATAACTCCCGGTAGTGCGTTCATTGATGCTACATTTGTTTAAGATCATCTCGCAGCTTGGACCTCACCAGATCTACTTGTACAGTACAGACCAAAAGTTTGGACACACCTTCTCATTCAAAGAGTTTTCTTTATTGTGTTCTTTGTTGTGTTCTTTAGCCCAAACAAGTCTCTTCTGCTTGTTGCCTGTCTTTAGCAGTGGTTTCCTAGCAGATATTCTACCATGAAGGCCTGATTCACACAGTCTCCTCTTAACAGTTGTTCTAGAGACGTGTCTGCTGCTAGAACTCTGTGCCATTGACCTGCTCTCTGATCTGAGCTGCTGTTAACCTGCGATTTCTGAGGCTGGTGACTCGGATGAACTTATCCTCCGCAGCAGAGGTGACTCTAGGTCTTCCTTTCTTGGGGCGGTCCGCATGTGAGCCAGTTTCTTTGTAGCGCTTGATGGTTTTTGTGACTGCACTTGGTGACACTTTCAAAGTTTTCCCAATTGTTCGGACTGACTGACCTTCATTTCTTAAAGTAATGATGGCCACTCGTTTTTCTTTACTTAGCTGCTTTTTTCTTGCATAATACAAATTCAAACTCTTTGAATGAGAAGGTGTGTCCAAACTTTTGGTCTGTACTGTATACTACAAAGCCGCAGTGTGCAGCTCGCCTGTAACAAACGTATGAGCATCTTAAAACATGATTAACAGCTTGTAAGAAAGACGCAACTAAAGGGAGCCAACAATTAATCATATCCTGATTTATAATCCATGCACAAAAATACTGTTTCAGATTCAACTTACAAAAAAAGGGAGGGGAGGCCACACCTCCTTCGCCTGGCCTGAGAGGTACAGAGGCCACACCTCCTTCGCCTGGCCTGAGAGGTACAGAGGCCACACCTCCTTCGCCTGGCCTGAGAGGTACAGAGGCCACACCTCCTTCGCCTGGCCTGAGAGGTACAGAGGCCACACCTCCTGGTGGAATGGCAGGCACAGAGGCCACAACTCCTTTACAGTGATTAAATGGCACAGTGATCGCACCTCCTGCCAACAACTGTACATTACATGCATTTGATTTCCATCTGCACAGTGTAGACCATTTTGATTGAGCTGCATCATAAATACCAAGATGCAACATGCACTGATTTAAATCAGTCATTCTTCCCCCCAAGCAAACAGATGGCAAGCATACTGCAGCTTCAAAAAGGACAATGACACACACAGAGAAAAATGCTTCTTAATTGCCTGAAGTAAACCTAAACTGATTAATTGTTTCCAGAGACCACCACATCACAGAAAGCAGTGACGGTTATGTCCAGAGTAACACAACTGAGATTCTGATCCCCAACCTGATGCCTTGATTTGTAGCGACTACTGAACTTGGTGAAGGTTGATTAATTTCATAACTTATGGCATTTCTCTTTAGAATTGACAGTGGGGAAAAATGGGCTCGAGAACCATATATCTGGGCGTGTGTGTGTGCGTCATTAATCTTCCTATCAGAGAATGAGGGAGTGGAGATCAGTGTGATGAGGTTGAGATGCTCCAGTGGACACAAAAACACACAGACTGGTAAGGCACACATTAATCATATATCAAATCATACCAACCATTACAAAGGACAAAAACAATGCATTACTGTACCATACACAGATTTATATCACTCTGTTACATTAAGAAATTGGCTCACATGAAACCCTGTTTTGAGCACAAATCAATTACATGTGGCTTATGTTATTGATGGCTATTTTGGGAAAATTTCCAATTTAATTCCAATTCCAACCTCAAAAATATAGCTGAAATATAAAAAGAGCTTGCAGGGTTCTCATTTCATGTTGCTTTTATGAGCCCCACCATCTATACAAAAGCAGACCTCCACCTGTGTTGACAGAGTGATTATGGGAAACAGAAGAAATTTCAGTGCAACCAGTTTTAGGGAACAGATCATAATCAAACAGAAGGAGGTTTCAAAGAGAGGACAAAGATTTTAGCATAATAAACCATGCAAATCCTGCATGCTGCATCTCCTAAAGAGGATTCAGCTACGGGATCGGAGTACCACCAGTGCAGAGCTTGCTCAGGAATGGCAGCAGGCAGGTGTGAGCGCATCTGCACGCACAGTGAGGCGAAGACTTTTGGAAGATGGCCTGGTGTCAAGAAGGGCAGCAAAGAAGCCACTTCTTTCCAAAAAAACATCAGGGACAGATTGATCTTCTGCAAAAAGTATGGCGAATGGACTGCTGAGGACTGGGGCAAAGTCATATTCTCGAATGAAGCCTCTTTCCGATTGTTTGGGGCATCTGGAAAAAGGCTTGTCCGGAGAAGAAAAGGTGAGCGCTACCATCAGTCCTGTGTCATGCCAACAGTAAAGCATCACATGTGTGGGGTTGCTTCTCATCCAAGGGAGTGAGCTCACTCTCAATTTTGCTCAAAAACACAGCCATGAATAAAGAATGGTACCAAAACACCCTCCAACAGCAACTTCCTCCAACAATCCAACAACAGTTTGAACAATGCATTTTCCAGCATGATGGAGCACTGTGGCATAAGGCAAAAGTGATAACTAAGTGGCTCGGGGACCAAAGCATTGAAAATTTGGGTCCATGGCCTGGAAACTCCCCAGATCTTAATCCCATTGAGAACTTGTGGTCAATCCTCAAGAGGCGGGTGGACAAACAAAAACCCACTAATTCTGACAAACTCCAAGAAGTGATTATGAAAGAATGTGTTGCTATCAGTCAGGATTTGTCCCAGACGTTGATTGAGAGCAGCCCAGTCGAATTGCAGAGGTCCTGAAAAAGAAGGACCAACACTGCAAATACTGACTCTTTGCATAAATGTCATGTAATTGTCGATAAAAGCCTTTAAAACGTATGAAGTGCTTGTAATTATATTTCAGTACATCACAGAAACAACTGAAACAAAGATCTAAAAGCAGTTTAGCAGCAAACTTTGTGAAAACTAATATTTGTGTCATTATCAAAACTTTTGGCCACGACTGTACACTGTTCAAACATACATATGTCAGCTACAGTAAGTATTTATTTAAAAATCTTTATATTGTGAAAAGAGGGAGATTAGGAAATGTGTTTCTTATTTCTTAATTTGCTATTTTGTAAAGATATTTAGTTTTATTCATTTATTTTAAAAAAATATTTCATTTATTTTATTATTTGGAAATGTCACAATTTGTACATTATTTTATCATTTTGTCTGACTGCTTACATAATTAAAAAAATAAAATAAATCGAACATTACGATGAAACAGTTACTGGGTACTTGAGTAGTCTTTTAACTGAATACTTCTTTTTACTCTTACTTGAGTAATATTTTGGATGATTACTTTTTACATCTACCCAAGTAATATTATTTTGAAGTACAGCTACTTGAGAAAATTTTTGGCTACTCTACCCACCTCTGTGTGGTTGCATTTTTATGTGGAACCTGTAAGAATGAAGAGTTCCCACAGAAGGCTCCTTATTTTTCGCCTTTTTAATGTAGTACTAAAAATTGCCAGGGTGTATGACCGTGTATGCAGTATGCCAGTGGCTTATCATGTCCCCTGATGAACGTCAAAGGCAATGATGGAATACAAAGGACATTACTCACTTTAGTGAAAAATACTGGACGTAGTGGCTGTCAGGTGTTATCACTGGCATTAGCATTTAGTCAGGTTTTTGGATTCATTTCCTGAGGTCAGAAATAGCTGCTAAGCTGAAATTGTGAATATAAATAAACCTAGAGTTATTTGCTGCAACTAGGCACATTATAAAACTAAAATTAAATTATATAAACGTATGTATACCGTACATAAGCTCAATTTTAAACAGCAGATAATGCCAAGGAGCCGCATTTTCATAATTTAAACCCCTGTTCATGTTTTGCAAGCAAAGACATTCCCGGATTTGTGTTTTATTGCATGGAAAAAGTGAAGCTAAGAGAAAGAGGTTTTGCTCTCCCCCAAAGTCAGACAGCAGTATTAAGGTTATTAAAGTGTTTAGAGAAAGCGAAATGGAAAAGTGATTACAAGATACAACACATTATTTTGTTGGTCATACAGCTGCAGACACCATGTTTTTTCTGACTTGAACTGTACGATTTAATGATTATGCCTTTTAATCAATCTTTTATTGATCAATTCAATTAATGATGGGTCAGTTGTCGACTCAGAAACCATCCACACTTTTTGAACTATACATTAGTATATAAAATTAATACTATAAAATTTAATTAGGTGAAATTGAGTTAAACTTTTCCTCAATAATGTAACTTTGAAATATAACTCGGTGGGACTTCAGAAACTTCATGAGTCTCAGCTGAACATTAAATTACATTTTTGCATGGAAGAAGGGTTTTGGAAATTTAGCTCTGATTTCTTCAACAAACCAAGACAAACTTCATGGTTGGGTACAGAGCAGGAAAACTTATAACAACCAAGACATATTGTAATGTACTTATATGCAACTCAGTTTTGATTTAAGACAGACTTGGCGGGGAAAAAACCCCCATAAACTACACTTTATTAAAGCCTTGCATCACTTTCCCTAGAAAACTGCATTTCCTGGAGAAAATGCAGATTAGTTGCTCAGATTACAGCATTATGTATTGGTGTAAAAGGGTTGACTGACTGCTGCTAGGCAGTCCGTATGGAATTCCACCTGGTTGCCAGAGTTGCTATGAAAAGCATGAGGCAGGTGATGAATGAGGCTAAATAGATTTTTAAAGAATCACATGTTTTTTATGAACATATGAAAGTTAAAGGGCTTGCTGGTGGCTTGGCCGTGCTGGGATCTGAACACCTTCCAATAAGCCTTAGCCACTGAGTCACCAATTCAGTGTGATTTGAATTTAATCAAATAAACAAGCCAGCGCAAGGCTGCATGACATAACACAAACTGAACATCTGGTACTTAGGCTTGTGACTCACCTGCACTATGCAGGCAACAAATAACCGCTAAGAGAATTCTATAAACAGGCGTAATGACCACATTAAACAGAAGGTACATTTTAATGATTACAGCCCGTCAGATTTTAGCCACAACTTTAGCGCTAATTTGCTTTATTTAATGTCACACCAACTTGCTTCGCAGATGACCAATAGATCAATAGTTACAATAAACATCTTTAAAAAAAAAATGTAAAAATTAATCAACAACAGTCACTGCTCAAACAGAAATCTAAGCCAGAGACACTACTTTAAACAGTACTGAAAAATACTTAATATAGCATCAGGTTGTGGTTATTTAGCAAATTTCTACTTTTAAACAGGCAAAATTACAGCACTATTCAAACTATTTTAAATATACAAACTGCTACCGAAACATCACGAAAAATTTGCTGCAGTGTGTGCGCATTGTGCTAAGCGCTATGGAACACACTTAGTGACACTTGAAACTGGCAAAAGCCGGCATTTACGTTCCACTGTTAAACTTAATTTCGCTACCAAGTTAAATGTCTCCTTATCACACCGCGCCAGTTAGTTACAAATTAGGAACTACAAAATTGCTTCACGCCAGTTAATCCATTATTTTTCCTTGGAGACGGAGTGGTCCTGCTTCGAATTTTATACCTTCAGGCTATAATTAAAGTCGAATCAGACTTAAATTTGGCCCATTTGCAGCTTATCTTTCAAAGCTCAACCCCTGACTCAGCACAGATTATTGCAACGGTTTGTACAGGCACAGAGGAAAAAGTCTTTAATTCATACAACGGAATCATTTACACATTTAGCATGATGCTGAGCTAAAAATACTGCATGGAGAGAGGGTTCCAGCATACACATGATGTGCTCCTTTGCCTTTGTCTTTTAAATTGCGATATGCTTTCACGAAACTGCACTGGGAGAAAAAATAAACTGTGTGATTAGGTGGCAGACATAAATAATACACCAGGAGCAATTTTTGATGACGCAATGAACCAACCAAGTGGTGAGCAACAAAGTAAAGCACTCAAACTTCTAGGCTCACAACTCATGTGATTAACAGTAAGGAAATAAGAAAGCTTCTTACACAATGCTCACATTGAAAGAGTCTCTTGGGGACATGTGGAAAACATCTCATTGCTATTTAGTTTTTCCAAACGAAAGCATTGGCAATATACATTTATCCACACCTTTGTCCAAAAGGCAACAAAACCACAGGGACTTATAAACCTCTGACTCTATGCATCCAAGTTTTGCCCTTCATGTGTATTTACAGCTTGAACCAGCACAGCGTCCTGAATGAACACTATTACACAACCGTGGCATGCTTGTCACAGTATATTATTACAGCTGATGTATTAGTTAAGCTTCCTAATACAGAAAAGAATAAAATAAAAAAATTAAATAAAAAAACATGGCTTGAAACACTGTCATGTATAAAAGTGAATAGAAATGTAATTTTATGTTCATGTATCAGTTTCGGTTCAAACCTGGGGAAAGAAGAGCTCACCTTTTGTAAACTAGTGGGGTTTAACTGTGTCTTATCAATAATCTTCACAGCAACCTGAAAGATAAAGAGGTGTAAATTAACAAAAATTCAGCCAAGACTCAAAAGCAGTCAACTCAAAAGTTGTTCAATTCCGATTTGTTGGTCAGATCAGATTTGCATGTCATGACGGTTCACATTCATAATTATAAGAGATTTTTATTTTAACTCAAATTTTAACACGTCAGTCCTCTAAAAAGGCGCATATGCACATACAGTATCAACTCTTTTTATATCTTTGTAATATCTGGAGTATTGTGCAACTATTCATTCCTTTCAAACCATTGATGTTTTAAAAGCAGATATATGCTTTTTTTTTTTTTTTTTGCTCTGGAGGATGGCAAGCAGTTAGTCGTCTTTAGTTAATTTTTGTTAACTCTTTTGGTTTTGAAGCTTTTGGGCTAGCTGATCAGCAATGGAAATGTGAATGAAGGCCTCACTTGAAAGCTCCTCAATAAACACACACATTAGATTAGAAGCCCACCCCAAGCACATCTAGTTATCTAGTTCTCTCAGACGTGCTTATGTAGTTCAGGATGGAGCATGACTTATCTTATCTGTCTAAATAATAGATGTTACAGTGTAGTCGAGGCATTATGAGGGCTTGATGCAGCCGGGAATCAATCTGTGCGTGAATATAAAACATGCAGACGAGTGACAGACTCTCCAAGACTAAAGACAGAATTGTACTGGAGAGCTGAAAGTTATACAGATGAGAGAGTTCCAATATTATCTATAATTATGTTCTTAAATACTGCTGGATTACCAAATTAATTCATTCAGATGATAAGCACCCGGTGGTAAGGATGTGGTTGATCCAGAGCTTACGAGATACACCCTGGATAAGATGCCAAAGCACAGGGGGCACACAAATTCACGCACTCACAGCCAATCCACCTATTAACTTTAATCCTCATGCCTACTTAACTACATTTGTGGTAAGCGGTACAAAAATAAATAAAATCACATAACTTGAATTATCATGCAACTAAAGTATAGTATGCATTCCCTGGTGAATTTGAGCATAATATTGGGAATTTTGGCTTCAGGTTACAGATGCACGATGGCTGGACGAGCCAGAATGAGCCAAGAACACAAGGAGGTTTGCAGAGATGACTGCTACAAAGATTTATTTAAAACAGTCTCTCTTATACTGTTGGTTTTGAATTGATCCTGGATAATAGCCAACAATGCCAATGTAAAACAAGAGTTGAAAAGTGTAAAAAGTTAGTAAGCAACAGAAGCACAATAAAAATAAATAAATAAACCTCACAATGCAATAGCCGACCAAATACCAGTGAACAAGTCAATATGTGTTTTATTAATATAGACTCAAAATTTTGCATCTAAAACATCTAAAAAGCTGCAAGCCTCCCAAAGAACACTGTAAGCACGGAATGTAACAGTGACTAGGCGATGTGCTATTACAAAATTGTCTGCTAGGAGACATGGTACATGTATGGGAGAGTGGGGAGGAAACCATCTCCATCATCACCATTATGCTACAAATCTGAAAAGACTCAAAGCTTAACCATTTAAATCTGGTCCTCTCACAGCAGGATGAGCTAGGTTTATTGTTACTGCAGAACGAGTTTTTGCCCAACACTGCATACAGTTCACCAGTTTATGTCTGGAGTATAAAGGCCTGCTTATAATAAATCCTTGCTTACAAAAGGTCCAGATAAGCAAGCAACAAAGCCTACCACAGGATCTGATATCTGGACCACAGTCTGCCAGTTGACAAACCCTGGTTTTGTTTGCTTTGCTTTCCTGTCTCCTTGAATTGTCCTACATTTTGCTTTTTAATGGCATAGGTTATAGATGAAGCCCAAGTATATACGCAACAGGTATACTTATAATAATTAGACATAAAGTATGTTCACAGGTAATCACTCTTTATATGCTTCCTGAAGAAGAGAGCTCAAAATTAAATGAAATTAAGAAAGAAAAAAAAACTTGGCCTGTGTGTATTACCTCCCGTCCTGTTAAAATATGGCGTGCTAGCTTGACTTTGGCGAAGTTGCCCTTGCCGATGGTTTTAAGCAGCCTGTAGTTGCCGATGTGAGGCTGGTCGTCCGTGATGGATGCCACGGAGTTGCGACATCGCGGCAAACTCTGCCTGCTGGCGGACTTAGCCGGGGGAGCTGGGGGGTCAGAGTATCCGTCCACTGAGGTGTGCTGGAATACAGAAGGTGGAAAGAGTCAGAAAACTACTGAAATGCATAAGCTTATTTCACGTGAAAGGTTTAGAATAGATATATATACCTTAAATCAAACATCGGCACCAGACCAAAATGACGTACACAATATCACCCACCTCCCCTAATCGCACCTTCCCATGCAAACACACAAAAAAAAAGAAAAAAAACAGATAAACACATAAAATACTGATGTGTCACAAAACCCTGGTTGCTCCACGATGCAAGCAGCATACTGTAAATTATTGTTTCATATTGCCAAACATTTGTGTCATCATAGCCCAGACCTTACAAAAATAGACAATAACTGCATTAAATCTAAATGTAACTATAAATCTAATCACAGACAAAGTCACTGTATACAGTTTTCTTTACAGTTTCATCCAAACAAAGTGATTCATCACATGTATACTGTAGGACAAACGAAAATAGGACAGAAATCGGACATATACTCTGGTGGTATGGATGAAACTCTGCTGCTTAACTGCATTCTCAAGAAACCCCCTGATGAGACACTGCAATCATCACCACAAAGATCAAGAGAGAAAACCTCAGAGTTCCTTTAAACCCAGCACCATAATCACTGGAGGTCTGATGGGATCTGGAAAAATTCATTAGTTTGAGGATGTGGCGAATGAGCTTAGAAGTTAAACCACATGAAGACCAGCTCCTCTTATAAACAACACAACCATCACAATAACAAGCATACTGTAAATTTGGAGGTTTGTATTTTTTTTCATTGTCCTAAAAACTGCTGCTCATGACATACTGTACAGTAGGAGCTCATATCAGGAGTCAAATTCAAAAAGTTAAATGGAGGAGTGTAAAAGTATGCAATGGTTATGGTTCCATACGTTCCTCGGTTCTGAATGAAATTTCTCTCAATTTATTCTGAACTACAAAAAATAAATAAATAAAAAAATTTTAAAAATCAGCCAGCGGTTTTATTCCAAAACCCGAGCTCCTTTCCCGCGTATGGAGTGACGTCATCATGGCTGTTTATTAAACAAAGTAAACAAAAGTAAAACTAACCTTTTAAAATAACCTAAATTATTTATACTGTATATACAAGTATTATCTTTAGATTCAACATAGTCAATCTTTGCTAAATCTAAAACACTGACTATACATCACTGTTTGAGAAAGAAAATGTACACCACACGTTCGATTTAGCTGCCTAGCATGTTGCAAAGAAAACCCAAACATGGAGGCGTCCACAGTTTCCCACTTTGTCTCTCAAACTTGCCAATGACATAATCCTGACCATTTAAGTCATACAATGCTGAATTATATTTTTAACAAACTTGAGATCTCTGAAATGATGTATCTATTATGCTAGGTTCCCAGCCGAAAACCACACTGCACGAGTTAAAGGTAGACCGCGTTCAGTCGGATCACAGTGCAGACCCGACCAGACATCCTGTACCAAATGATGCATACCATTTAAGATGAAAGACTAATCAAATCAGTGATGCATCATGACTCTTCTATGTGGCAATTCATGTATCATGAACTTTTCTTTTGATTCTGTAAAGCTGCTTTGCAACAGTGACCAGCAGTTCTAAACAAATAATACTGAATTGAATGCATCATCAATACATCAAAGCACTCGTATATCTAAGTGAATTTCCCCCATAAGAAATAATGGAAACACTGATGATTCCTAACAACCCAAAAATATTTGAATAAAAATAATTAATACAAAATATAAATTAAAAATAAGTCTTCACGATATCCCTCGACTCCGTGGTCATTCATGTCCGTGTCATGTGACAGCGAGGAGTTTTAAGTCTCAGAAAGGCATCACTGGTAAGTGAACTTTAATACGAGTCAAAAATTATCCACACACTGGATATATCAAAACGTCTGTTGTCTTAACAGCGCTTTCCGTACAAGCCTATTATCTAAATTGTTGACAGAGGGTCAAACAAGTGTATTGAAAAGCAAGGAGATTCATGGCAAAAAATGATGCATTTGTCTTTTCTAAAATGTAATTTAAATCTTGTATTTATTTATGCAATTTTCCGTGATTACTGATGAGCTGTGCATTTATTGGGGTCTCTTCATAGGTATCCACAGACAAGGCACACCAGAGACACAGTAATTCTCGTTATCTCTGCCTAGGGCTGTAGATTTTGATTTAAAAATAAATTGTGGTTAAATAATTGAACAGGTTCATACTGAGATTTTGACTTTTTATGTGATTAATTGTGCAGCAGGTCTCACTGTACTTTGTCTTAGCTCTGCTGTAGTGCTTAGTTGCTACACCATAGCTAATGATGTCAGAGCATGTCAGGCATGGCAAGCCTGCAGCGATTCATAGCAATAAGTCTGAAAGTGGAAACTGGGATAAGCTTCTATTTATATTGCACTGTTTACGATCAGCTATGCAACAAAGTCCAATAAAGCATTTCCACTTGTCAGGAGTTTGTTCTCCAAAAGCTTGGAGCAAGACATTTCTTGGGGGTCCTGACATTCTCAGACCCTCCAATTCATACACAATCTGAACCAGACTTCCATAGTAATTTGGGCTTTCCTGTTTCCAGATCGCAAAATAGACCAAACTCTGCAAAAAGTTGATTACAACATTAAAGTTCTATTCCAAAATAAATTAAAATCCATCACTACTGTTTTTAACATGCCCGTGTTAAAAAAAATACAAGCAGCGAGCCGTATCTTACCGTGACCTTTAACATGTTCCTGTTTGCCAGCGCTAGTCCTTCAGAACTTCTTTCTGCTTGAGCTGTGTTCCCGCTCATGCTTGTATGGCCCCTTAAGCCCTAGCAACTGCGGACTCTCTTAACAATAGCGCTCGAGTAAAGCCCACTCACTCTCTCAGTCAGTCGGATGCTCAGTCATGATGACGCTCAGCACAAGAACACCCTGCACACCGTGACTTCCTGCATGGCCTTGTCTCCTCCAGCATATTATTCTAATGTGCAGCGTTATGAACCCAGCCACCCGCACTTAAATATAAGGCATGATGAGATTTCTATTGGGAACGGTTTTGGTTTATCCTTAGTTTATCATTTCTCTACCTCAGTGCAGTAGCACAAATTTCACTAACCACAAATATGATCTCTGGAAACAATAAGCGCTGTCTCCAGCTAACACAGTAAGACAAAACCCAGATAACCGGCACTAGCATGTGAGAATTTCAGCAAATAAAACATGTCTTTGCTTTTTGCGCAAGTCATAAGTTGATAAAATATTGATTGAGCTCACAAGGCTTTAAATTTCACTTAGCTGAATTTGTGCGCAGTTCAGTAAATGCAACACTGCTGATTTAGCAACTTTCTGCGTGCCATGGGCCGGCATACTAACAAGACTATAGGACAATTTCAGCAGGACTGACGCAGAAGCTAGAGCATAAAAACAACCTCCTCCTCCGTGAGAGCCTCCATACCCCGTCTCCACACTGTAGCCCTCCCCCCACAGTCACTGTGTGCCTTGTAACACACCACAGGCTGGAAGATATGAGCCAATAAAAAGCCCATCCATCCAGCCCAGTCGATAGACGCGCTCGTCTCCTGAAACCTGGAGGTTAGATGGAGGGCAGAGCTGCTGGCTCAGTGCCATCGCTGTAACTTTGTTTCATCATGGGATCACAAGCAAGCTGGAAGTATTGGGCCAATTCTTCAAGGCTGGGTTAAGGTCATGCTTTCCTGCATTTTTTTTTTTTAAGTTCCACCTGACAACTTATTACTTGAATATAAACAGTAAGTAGCAGCCAATGTTGAGTACACGAAATGCTTGGTCTCATTCACAGCAAGGAAACAATCAGTGAAGGAATGCAGTCCACATGAGGAAGGAATTTGGCTTTAAGACCTCACAAACTTGACACAATAACAATCACACAACAACAAGACATTGGCACTCTTATTTCCATCAGCAGAGAACCGACATCAAATCACGTTCATGCAGAGTCTAAATCAGAGACTCTAATCCTTCTGGTTAATCTGTAAGTGTGAAACCATACCAATTACCTCATTAAGTAAACCAAAATAAAAGCAAAAAAAAAAAAAAAAAAAAAAAACACAGGTGGATTGATGTATAGGGCTGAAAACATACTCGAATTCCTTGTACTAAACGTGTACTCAATTTACATAATAGATAACACAAACAGGTTGATGATAAAGTGCTGGTTCTTGTACATTATCAGCTCTACTAACAGCTCATCTGTTCCATGCAATCTGTGTCAATAATAAACTGATTAAAACAAAAGATATCTAAACACACCTGACTGCCATGTATTATCTAAAGAGACATTTATTTATCATTTATGAATGACATCCCAAGTACAGGGTGAACATGCAAACTTCAGGCACACAGACCCGAGGCAGGAATCAACCCCTCGACTCTGGAGAAAAGAGGCCACAGTGCAAAACACTACACCACCGTGCCATTATTGCGTTACAATAATCTAACTCAAGGTTGTAATATTAACTTGATCACACAACTCTGGCACTGATTATTTTACACATAAGCATAATTTTGATATAGTTATTATCCAGAAAGATGCCCAGTATTCAATTTTCATCATTGCAGTTTTAGTCTTGATTCTATTGCACTAATGTTGATTGAATTTGATACTTCTGAAGTATTAATGACTACCAAAAGTAACAACAAAAAAAAACAACCCCAACATGAACAAATAATCAGCATTTAACAAATAGGTAACTGTATAACAAACTACCAAAGCCTTTTTTCCCCCACAAACATTCTGTAGTCCTACAGCTCTGTCCTTTAGCTCAGTTTAAAAGGTCTCAAAAAAAAAAAAAAATGCTGCAACCTAAAATAAACACCACAACTGATTCACTTCCTGCGGCTGGATCGATTCAGGATCGAATCGCTTTCAAACTGCAATGAAACCATGCTAAAGTTCACTTGCAACTGATCAGAGACCACCTCGAACTGTGTTTTTGTCCATGCTAACAGTTTTTGTAACTGCTGTGATGGAGGAGAAACATTTGATTCAAACGAAAGAAACACCATTCATGTTAAAACTCCTTTAAAAAAACGGAACCCATTAGAGTGTTTCGCTTTGTCAAAGCTTACAATAAAACTTCTAGGAAACATCATCCTGAGTTTTCTGACTGTGGCAAAACTCCCAGTCCAGGACCTGACATATGACTCAGCTAAATATGAGATGATCCGAATGCACGGACGCTGCTCAGAAACTTCGTCTTCAAAAGTTATCAACAGAGTTCGGCAAAGGCAAAAAAAAAATTTAATAAAATAAAAAAATAAATCTTACATCACCAGATGCAAAATCTTTTAATAATATGAGAAGTAAAAGGAAAACACTCCATTAAAGACAACAGCGTGAATATTTCCTTCTATTAGCATACACGTGGTTAGCCAACAGTTTGCAAATGAAGTAGTCTAAGCGATATAAAGGCTTTTATACTGTAATATCCTACTTTTCATGGATCCCGCCCACACAGTATGTTACATTAAGGTTCACCAAGCTGTAGATAAAGACAGATTCTCAAAACTCTTAAGAAAGTCACAAAACATCTTGCAGTCACAGCCATAACTGTTCACAGACTTAATCTCCGTAATATTAATTAGCCCAATATGACCACAGTCATGAATTGTTGCCCTTTTATTTAATAGATACACTTCTATTAAACAAAATTTGTTGCCACTGATACAATCAACACCCTGCTCAGTTACTGCTCATATACCCAAATAAACTCTAGTTGGACCATCGTGCAATGTTAGCTTTTCTATTTTATGATGCAGGAACACTTGTGGGTGTGTGTTTTTAAGACTCAAAGATTTCCTGAAGAGATTTTAAGTGCAAAAATCTCACCAGTGCAATCTCACCAGATCTGACCAGTGCGGGCAAATAATTTTGATTTTTATCAATCTAAAGTTTAGCATTCTAGTTCACCATGGTCTTGTCTGAATAGCATGACAAAGGCACTGGGAAAGCACAAAAGAAGCTTCTAAACAATAGCGCAGCACATCATAACCTCAACGGCAACTATTTTATTCAAAGATCATGAGTAGGGGCTGATTTTAATCCGCCTTTCGACCCAGAAACAAAGATCTGAGCTAGACCATGGGAACTTGGAAACATGGCATCTCTCAGTGCAGAGACCCGTCTTATCATTCACTCTTATACGACGTCCAAGAGCACTTTTCCACTGCGCAATGTGTCACGGTTTTGCACGGCAAATTAACCATGACCTGCATTTTGGGTGTGCTAGCCACCTGCAGACAAAGAACATGCATATGGATGGAGTTAAAAAATAGTGCGAGGCATTGATTGGTTAAATACAACTGACTGAGAATCATCCTGATCATGTTTCTGCCCGAGTCACGACTCTACTTCAGTGGTGTACCGACAGTCTTCCAAAGTTGCCTTTTTTAGGTCCTCCTTAAAAGCAGATTTAGGAGAAATTTAGGGAAAGTTCTGACTAGAAATTATGTAAGCATATTATACAATTTAATAGATATTCTGGTGGCCAGTTCAATTAATTAAATCATTGGGTGAGTGTTCAATTCAGAATCAATTCACAAAATTACACAGCTAAACTTACTGCTGTTAAACGGTTAAAAAATGTATGAAACTCTTTAAAAATATACCACAGCTTTTGCAGAAAATAGAAACTGCTTGCATCCTATTCAAATACTCGTGTTTTTGAGACTATCGCTTGTTTTGATTTTAGGCGCAGTTTGTGCAATCCTGCCACCTACTGGATTGGAGTGGGGTGCAGAACTCAGCAGGGAGAAAAAAAAGAAAAAAAAAAGAATTATTGCTTTATAACAGACAACATTTAAACAATCAATTACACATGTTATAAATCACACAGATGCTTATTATATACTATTGGTAGTCATTAATACTTCAGAAGTTAGAAATATAGCTGTTTGAGACAAATCAGTCAATCAACATTAGTGCAATAGAATAAAGACTAAAACTGCCATGATGAAAAATTTAATCAGCCTACCTATGATTCACAGATCAAATGGTTGTTAAAGCAAACAAACTAATTTACTTAGGAGTACAAAACAACTTGTAAAATGTAAAAGAACAGGAAAATGAACCTTCTAACCCTCATCAAAAAGACAAACAAAAACAAACCCAGGCTCATTTACATGGCCATTTCGGAAATGATACAACCAGCAAATGATGATCTTTTATTCTTATGATACCTTCAAGTCATTTCAG
This sequence comes from Clarias macrocephalus, assembly GCA_011419295.1. Taxonomy (NCBI): domain Eukaryota; kingdom Metazoa; phylum Chordata; class Actinopteri; order Siluriformes; family Clariidae; genus Clarias; species Clarias macrocephalus. The sequence goes on from JAAGKR010001093.1 coordinate 56,126, forward strand.
AAAAGCCTTGGAGAGCAGGACTGAGCAGAAGGATGAAAAGATATGATAAATGCAGCAATCTGAATGTTGCCAGAATGCACACTTATCTGGTAAAAGGGAATGACACACTGGAGTTTCCACTTGCCCAGTGGGCTAGTTTATACAATTCTGATTAATCCGCCCTTGCTCATGCAGTTCTTATACTGGAGCAGCACATCAAATGAGTTCAAGGTGCAGTGCCACTCCTAAACATGCTAATAGATATTTATTTCAAGGATTTTCAAGGATTTGAAGATTAAATTTAAGATTATGTTTTGCTGACAAAATCAGCAAAAATGGTATTTTGTATCTTCTTTAAATCTGCAGATAGTAAGACAAAGGGGATATTAACACGGTGCTGTAAAGATTATGATGCACTGGGATTTTTTCCACATTTGCTGTGCTAGAACATATAATTAAATCACAAAATCCACCTCAACTAAACCATGTACATTACTGTACAGTACGAATTAAAGCCATGCTTAAAAGAATAAATTATGTTTACTTTTGATGAAGTCTAACTCTTTCTCAGGGTTAAATCCAACTTAAAAACTAACTCGCACCCATTTTGCTCATGGTACTCTGGCGTGAAAAGTGCTCATTCAGTTCTTTAATTAAGACTATTTACAAAATGTGTGACACTCAGAACACACCATGAGAGACAAACAGAGAGAACCAGTATATTAATAGGAATGGTTGTTCTGACTAGCAGAACAACTATTCCTGAATTAAAATGACAATGACTACAAGACTAAGATACAACATTCCAGAAAGGTACTCTCTATCCTGATGGCCGCCCTCATCTGGGCTCTTCTCTCAGACAGCTCTTGTTACCGTTATGCAACTGGACTGAAGGGCCCAGGCAAAGATGATGGGCTTCACTGAACGAACAGATGCACTCAGACATGGTTAAGTAATTATTTTGTTCCATCTTATACTGTCTCTCTATACACTCAACAATGTTTACAAGTGAGTGACTGCTAATCAATACAAAAAATAAAATTTTCATGTTGGACATGACTCTGACTAAGCTTTAAACCTAGCACGTGTTCATCAGGGAGAGAGTGAAGTCCGGAGGTTCATCACCCACTAAGTAGAGTGTGCTGAGTGATATACATGTGCACAGCTAGCAAAAGCACCCAGGCACACAATTAACCTGCAGTTTGATCAATTTCCAACACACGTTCTGTGTCACGCTAGATTCCAATGCCGCTGCTTTAAGCATCATGCGATTTCTGAGCTCAGGAACATCTTAGGACCAACCCTTTAAGGCACACCCTGATGGTAGCTTAAAGCTGTATGTGTGGGTTCAGTGTAAATTAGGTGAATAAAGGTGGGATATTGATGGAGGTCTTCTCCATGGCTTTACTGCACAATTTATGTATGAAAGTGGTTTGAGGAGGATGCAAATTAGTTACATCATATGCTACGAGCTTTAGTCCCGGGATCAACCCAGTTAAACACCTAAAGGAGATTTTGAACTGAGGTGAATAGACGGCTCTCTACTAAGCGATGTATGTGGCATGTTCTAAAAGTGAAACTGCGGCTCAAAATGTTTTATCTTTAAAACATTTTGATTTTCAAATGCCTGACAGCTGATTAAGTTAAATGGTCTTATTGATCAATTATACGTCCTTAAACCCTTTTAAAAGCTTCTGTTTGAAAGTTGCTGGTACCAAAAGTCATAAATTGGAACCTACGTTACGAACAATTACGTTGCAATTATAATGATCATAGTCTCTTGTGACCAAAAAAAAAAAACCTTTAGGTGGATTCTAGAGAGGGGACAAATTTGACAAATCATTGGTGTTGCTATTCATGCATCACACATTGAATCCAAAATAGATTTTATTTTATAAAAATTTTATTTTTAAATAAAATTCTAATGTATTTTTTTTTTTTTTTTGCAGAGGTCAAACTACTAAACTAAACTACTCACACAGCATCCTCTCAGGTAGGAGTGAATTATTTGCAAAGTTTGTTTAAAATTGCAACAAAATCTTAAAAAAAAAAATTATATACAATCATTATATTTATAAAATGGTGATATTTATGGAGTCGCAACACAAATCGAATCGGCAACTAGGTATTTTGTCATCATCTTATCTGGTGGTCCCTGGTGAATTCTGCCCCTGATGCTTTTTGCCCACATTAAAACTGACTCGTGTTCTGCTGTCCACCTGTATAAGTGTCAGAAAAGTAGACATTTTATTTATTAATTTTACAAACTACTGGAGTGCTGAGCTTAGCATTGGCACTTTGAAACTGGTAAAGTCTTAAGTAGTAGCTATTTTTACTTTTTTCCAAACTCACAAAAACACTATTGATCATGTGACATGCTCCTATGACATGCCTCCCCCAATTCTCAGCACGAACACGCTTTGTGACTGCAGGGATACGTTATGTTGTGTATGAATAAGAAAATTAGACTACTGCTTCTCATAGGCCACTTTCGAACATTGATGCATTCATTCAGGGAAAACATTTGCAAACACCGCCCTATCAAACATGTTTAAAATATGGTACATGATATAACAATGCTGACTTCTCGATTCTGATTAGCCAAAAGGCAAAGATCCATTTTCTGAAATAGCAGCTCTTACAGCAGCTTCAGCACTAATCAGATCACAGGTTTATATTACTGCGCGCATCCAAATATAATAACTTCTGTTGTAACAGAAAATTCATATCCAAGTCATATAATAAAACAAGTAAATAAAATGCATCATTAAAAAAAAAATTATATATATATATATATATATATATATATATATATAATATATATTATTGATTGAGTGAAGCTTTTACATGGAAACATTTAGTTAACATTTATGGAAGGAGTCTCCAGTGTTTTGTAACCGTCTGTAACTGAGTTTTCTAACGTGGGAATGTCTTAAGGACGACCTTTGGATGAACTTCCAGCATGATTAGCATAACATAGGCCTACTGTATGTTCACATTACCAGCTTGAAAGTTACCCTAATGTGACACAGATTAGATTTTAGGTCCAAATACACAAATCTTTTTTTTTTACAGTTAGGGTCTGAATCACTTTCACATGTGATCCTAGATCGGATGTATATCAGATACGTGGTCATGTGACTTGAATAAAAATAGCGAAACAGTTCGGAATTCGTGCAACTTTTTGCACATACATAGGGTGCAGACGTCATCGGCCAGCAACGGCAGGGATACACGCAACATTTTTACTTTGCAAATTGCTGTGATGTTACAGAAATAAAATAGGACATGCTTTTAAAGAAAAAGAATAAACTTTAGTGTAGTAGTAGTAAGTCTACTTTACATCGGACTGCATTACACCACCTTGATGCTGATAATTTCATTATAACAGCATTCCACATGTTGCTATTACATATTTACATATATTCCATATGTTATTATTACAATACATTTGGCAAAGATACCCGTTCTGCCATGTATAATGTGTGAAAGGGGAACATATTTAGGCAACAGGTTTCTTTCTGGGAAAGTCTGAAATGGCTGTTTTTTTTTTCCCCCTCAGTGACCTGGCAACCCTGCTGCTGACTGTAGTGTCTTGCTTTCCCCTGCTCATGCCCAGACTGTTTCTTCACATCAGAGCTTAAAAAATCCAACACAGATTTTTTTAACTGAATCTGTTGGCAAGCCAAGAGATCACACATGATTTAAAAACAACAGAATATGTTCATGGATTGTTTTAATTCTGTGCGGTTTTTGAAATTTACTATGTCATTAACACACTATTTGCACTGATGATGCATTGGCATAAGCAAATAACTAGTACCATATACCACAGTGCAGATTATTTATCAAATCTAATTGATCAGAAAATGTTGATTGGTTTTCTATAATGGCAGTAACTGCCCCTGAACTATCAGTGTTGTGTTTTACAGCTAACACAAGGTACAAAGCTAACTAGTTTTGAACAATAGGCTGAATCCCAAATCCCTATACAAATGCTGATCAAGGGCTCTACTTGGTTTGTGGCTGCAAAAAGTCTATAGGAGAGTCTTCAGGGTCAACACTTGTAAAACACAAAGTCACACACTCCATGATTTCACTGACCGCCCTTTAGCTTTGATTACAGTGCATGTGTGCTAATCAGTTCATATATGTAAATGATTACTCATTCTCCTAGAACCAGTGTTTCACAATTTCAGTCCTGAAATATGCCCGTGCCATTAGGGAAGAATAAGGTCCTTAGATATGATGACCTGAATGTACTGAATGACCAGGTTATCATCTGACTTTATTTTATATCCATATAATGTTACTGAACCTAGAGCTGACCAACTGAAGCAACCCCAGATTATAACAATGCTTCCAAATGCTTGTACATTCAGCCTACACTGATGAGCCCATCACTCTGAAATAGGCTCAATCTGGACTGGATCTTTTGCTCCCTAGCAAATTTAGGTGTTTTGACCCTTTCTTTTGCCCGGGAAGTGTAGTTAATAACAAAAGCTAAATGAAAGCTGATGATTGTTAACTGATCACATCCTATAAGATGTGCATTTACATGCACATGGCTTTTAATGAGAATGCAACTTTGTTGACATGCACAAACTGGTTCTGCTCGCTGTGAAACTTTTAAGCTGTCAGAAATACAACCGAAGAAATTTTTTTTTCCAACTCTGACGTTCGGTTAGCTTTCCGTCTTTTACCACAAATCCCGCCCATCTGCATTATGATTGGTTACAAGAATTCAGCATTGCCTCTGATTAGTTAGATGCTTTACTACATACGAAATGATGAGCCATTCAGTGCCCTTTCCTCAGCAGGTGGCACAATCAGTGAAAGTGTGGGAGGCAGTTTACTGATCAGAACCAAAAGCAAGACTTTCCTCCCAGAAACTCATCACATCACCTAATATTATCCCCACGTGGGGACAGATTATCAAAGCTTTGCACCAGCCATCTCATTCCAATCATTCAGGTCAGATTGTTCTACACAATGCAGTTTTATTCTGATTATTAGTAGAATATTAGGATGCATGCAAATGCAGCTAGTGTTGCCATTACATACCATACCTAATCATAACTCTCAAACGGCCCGAAAAAAAAATGTTCTGGGGGACAAAAAAATAAAAGCGCAAACTACGTTCACATTACCAGCCTGAAATAACTCAAATACGATCTTTTAGCCTTTTTTTTATTTTTTTATTTTTTTAGAAAAGGGCTGCTTCAGAACACATATCTTATGTACGAGTCCTTCTGTATGAGGACAGGCAGATCGGAATGCACACAACCTCTTACCACATGTACCGGCAGCACCCCAAATAGCTCCTAAAACAGCTAAAACTACCCATCTGGCTTTGTTCCTTCTTCTGGACCTCAACAAATACAGACAACTAACTGCTTTCCGTCCTTGAGAGCAAAACCCCATGTATATTTTTGCTAAAATCCCATCCATTGTTTGAAAGGAATGAATGGTCGCAGAATATGATGTGCTCTAAAAAATTTTTTTAAAAAGAGTAAAGAGGTATCGTCTATGTGCATATGTGATGTTTCAGAGGACAGATGCGTCCACATAAAAGGCAGATAAAAGTCACTTGTAATTATGAATGTGAAATGTTATGGCATTTAAATCTAATGTGACCAAAAGAATCAGAAATGTACAATGATGTAATGTGAATGTTGCCCAAGTTCTATATTAAAAAGAATTCTGTATCCAATTTCCATGCCTTTGTGCATCTCATATAGAAATCATACATGAACAGTCTATCCAACATGTTGATCTGATCCGATCTTAACTGGATAACATTACGACATTTCATCCATATAATAAAATATTATGGCAATTTTTTTTATTACTTTTGCACTCACTTGGCTAGAAGCATGACTTGCTGGCTAGGTGGATATTTCACAAGAACACAAGTCCAGACATGATGACTGAAGCGAATTAAAGCCTGTTCGTCACTACTTCAACCCTCAGAAACTGAATTTCATATTCACTAAATTCCTGGCAGCAGACGATCACAAAGCTGTTTCGATTTTCAGATCGCAGATCATTCACCTCCTCGGGCATTTCTTTCCAAAATGTGCAGTGCGTCTAGAAACCGGAGCGTCACTGCAGCAAACCTGGCATCCAAGCAGCACTGAATCAGCATTAGTGGATGATAATGAAGAAAACTCATCTCATTTCCTACTGATACAGGTTATTCACATGCCCGCTGAACTGGTTGTGTTCTTGGTGCGCACTTTAATTAACACGACATAATTACAGGCTCCAGTTAAAGCTGGAGCTCATGTGAAATCTTATGCACAGCTCATGAAGAGTTCTGTGGATTGATTTTTCTTATGCATAATATACGAGCGATGCTTCCGGGAGCAAGCATACCGCTCTCTCTCTCGCTCTCCGGTCCATTAGAGTTATGAGCAAGAGAAATATTGTCTTATATCTAGTAAGACAGTAATAATGATGATGATGATGATGACAGTTACTCATGGAGGTTTTTTCTTTTCTTTTTTTTTTGGTAACAGATCCGCAGACATATTTTTTAGTTTAACTATACATCAGATTACAAACCCTCGTAGACAGAGGAACTGAGACAGGGAGACAGAAGGGAAATCCTGCGATTCCTCTTTTCACTGTGAACTGTTATTGTTCCAGTTAGCATTAGCCGCCAGGCGTTAAAGGGCAGGACAGAGAGCATCGCTATGCACCTGAATCACTCTGTCATTAGGTTTACCGGTTAAGACAAGGTTAACACCGTATTTAAGCGAATAAACAAAAATATTCATACTAATCTGTTCATTGAATAAGACGTTTTTTTCCCAGGTTTTCATGGCTAAAACATTAATAAGCGTTAGCAAGCGTTATGAGAGAAAGGGGACCGATTGATTAGCACTTTAGCTAACAGAGCTGCTTCTCTACCAGGATGAGAGCTGTGGCTAGTTAGCAAAGCTAGCAGGCTGATGTGGAACACCCAGGCATCACAAATAAACGCGACAAACACCACGAACAGCGTCTTTGCTAAATGTCTAAATGGGTTACTTACGTTCTCCGTGTCGCGCTCGTTAACGGTCGGTAATGGCGTTCTGGTCGACATTTTGTGCGTTTCAGGCCGCAGAGAAGGGACGAGAGAGAGAGACAAGGGGAAAGGAAGAAGAAAAAAATGCCACCGCTTTTACACCGGCATGCCCGACCCAAAGGCTAAAATGGCAGGAGATGTCCGTCATGGAGCACAACGAGACCCCGGCCGAGCCGACATGAGCTGCAGCCGGAGAGCAGGGAGCCGCACTGGAAAGAGAGAAAGAGATAAGGAGAAAGACACAGAAAGAGTGTGTGTGTGTGTAAGAGAGAGAGAGAGGATGCGCTGCGCCGCTCCGCTTCCAGGTGAAACTGCAGCGCGCGCAGAGGATGAGCGGGAGGAGCGCGCACGTGCACACACGCGCGTGCACGCGCTCACACATCACTACAGTCACAACACAGCCACCGTGAGAGCTTCCCCTCTCCCCCTCGTCATCGTTATTAATTCTGTACTACACCGTCACCGAACACTAACGTCAAACCCAAACTAATATTAGGGGCGGAAATGACAAGTATATTTGTTTAATTATTGCATGTAAAAGATGCAGGTTTCTTTAAAAGACACTTTTTTTTTCATAAAGACGAAATAAATGTCTATCCACAAGCTCAGAACTATCAGGTATTCATGTCCCTGTCAGGATGTTACCCCCAAAACGTAAATATAAAAACACATGCATGAGCATGAGTGAGTGATTAAAAACATTCGCGAGCGCGCGCGCGCACATACACAAACCAGGGCGGATCAGGGGAAGCGTTCAGTATGTCAGATATAATAGAAAGCTACACTACCAGTCAGAAGCTTATTTCTTTTTACATTGTAAAACAATGATGAAGGTATTCATAATGTAGAATAATCTCCTTTTAGCAGTCGATATAGATATTGCTATTTATAGCTTTCATAACGGCTCTAGTCTGAGGTGCTGATAATTGGTGGAGTCTGGTAACTTTGTTACTGCAGCAGAGGTAGGTTTTGGTCCTGCTTTGCTGGGATGGTCCCAGTTTTATCTTGGAGCCTGTTTCATCAAATTAATATTCTTCTTGCAAGAAGATTCCAGAACATCTGACCTCATCTCTTAAAATAACCACTGACTGTTGTTGTTACGTAATTACCCAATTCCATATGCGTTATTTCATAGTTTGGAAATCTCCAGGATTGTTCTAGAATGTAGAAAATAACTCCAAAGTTGTGCCCAAAATTTTAACTGGTATTATACATCTACTGTATATGTACTGTATGTGTTCACATCCATATTATTCTGGGGTTGATTGTGTATGTGTGGATTTATAATTTTTGCCTTAAATTTAAACAGATTTTATGATGTATTCAATTAAACTTTATTCTGCAGAGCAAATTATTTTAATATTCTCACAACAGAGGGAGTCAGGATGCACATATCTGACTGCTTTTTGACAAATTAACAGAGTAATGTTCACATCAACATTTACCAGAATAACACCCAATGCGTGTGGTTCTATATTGCAGATAAAAATAAAAACAGCAAACATCACATTACATATGTACCATTTCCTCATATGGATCCTCAGGTTCACGCAGAGCCTGGAGCCTATCCTAGACAAGTAAGGGAACACTCTCATTCACACACTATGGGCAATTTGGGAATGCTAATTAGCCAAATCTGCATGTCTTTGAACTGTGGGAGGAAACTGGAGGAACCCCACCAAGCACAGAGAGAACAAAACTACTGATATTATTACAAATATATATGTCACATACATGCAAACCAAATGAGTGAGTGCTTCAGGTTTGGACCCATTTTGTGTGTTGTATGTGTGGTGTCCATTTTTTGTAAGTGTTGTTACATCCGTGGCCCCTTCTACTTTTTCCACACACTTTAACAGTCCTAGATCACTTGTAGATAAACAGGTAGATAAACTTTTAGATAAACAGTTCACAACACTGAAATGTTGTGTATGATATATAGGGATCAGTGCGATGTTAGTGCCTTTGCTCTTTTGAGAATACAACACATGGTCAGTAGTGATCCACAGGTAGACATGGTTGAAGGGAACTGCTGAGCTGTGCATAGCAAAACATCAGCTACAAGTCAAGCAGTCAATCAATGATGTGGAAAAGCAATTGAAAATGAAACGAATATAATAATTATATTTCAAAAGTAATAGTATATTATAGATGGAGGAATTAATATGAAAGTATGATCCACTGTGGACTCTGGCTCACCTCATTAATTTTGAGCCACACTCGAGTTTAGATCAATACTGCCCTCTAGCGACTGAGTTAGACTGGTACTGCTTTTAGATAGATAGATGTTATTGATAATTGATACTGAAAAAAAAATCCCTTGAGAAATCATTGAACCTCTTTGACAATGTGAAACACGCGAAAAGATAAACCTAAAGAAATTCTAACCTATGCGAAACAAAGTAATTGATGTGTATTGGTCTGGAAAGGATTACAACCAGTTAATAGCTTTAAGGAGAAATTACTTTTTCACATATGGCCAGGTAGGTTTAGACAGCCTTTTTCCCCATTAATAAATGAGATCATTTGAAAACTGCATTTTGTATTTACTTATGTTGTCTTTGTGTAATATTACAATTTATTTGGCGAGCCAAATCATTTAAGTGTGACAAATATGAAAAAAATATATTCAGGAAGATGCCAACACTTTCACAGCACTGTACAGATATACCTACTGTATATAACTGCTTTTCAGTTGGCTTGGTGTTAAGGGATGTGACCTGTTGCCTTAGTGACCATGGCAAAGCAGTTACCTGGATGGATTTTTAACTGATCAATTGTTGGTGGATAAAGGAGAATTTGTTTTTGTAAATAGATTGTTAAAAAAAAAAATTAAAAGAGAGAGAGAGACGGAGACATTGCATCTTTGTAAAAGGTGAACCTTTATTATATTAGCATATAATAATGCTATTTTCTGTGGCTCACATTTTTTTTGTCATTTTCGTCCACATTTGTATCAAAACAAACAAGTGTCTATCTGTAACAGTAACTTGAAAGAAAATCTACATTTATAAAAAACAAAGAAACCAGAAAAAAAAGACACAGCTTTCAGTGTGTACTAAGGCTATCCTTCATCTTACAGGCACTTGAGCTGACGTTTTATCACATCAGTGACCTCTAGTCTATACATATGTATACAGCATGGCCAAAAAGGCTGCATTTTTCCATACATCAAATTTGCCATCTTTCTTTTCGTCCCAGATTAAAGATGGATTAGAAACTAACAATCGAAGGTTGAATAAAATCAGATGTAACCACAACTTGACTTTTTACTTATAAGAAATCATCTGCACTCAGTAGTCACTGCTGTTCGGATATGATGTTACATTAAGAAAAGTTCCTAGTCTTCAGCGTATACACAAGTGCCACAAAGTCAGAGGCCATTAATTTGAACCTTCGCTCTAATTCATACTTTTAAATACATTACTGGTTATGGATCCAGATTTTTGGGCCACACTGTATAACTTTTCAACCACACTGTATAACCTTTAACTCCTCTGGATTACAAAAAAAGAACAATTAACTAACCAATAACATGAGGAATACAAAAACAGTACCTTTCTGTACAGTACAAATGTTTTTTTTTTTTAATTAAAAAAAAACACAGGACCTTTAAAATAAATTATGAGGTTCCTGGAACAATCCTTCTATAATACAAAAATGTAAAATTGATCAGTGCACGGTATTAACAGTCCATATAACAAATGCACTTAGTATGAATATACAGGTTCTGTTCCTGCTTGACAAGCAGAGGTGAAAGCAGTTATTTTCACTAATGTAGCTGAGAACACAGCTTTTTCTTTCATTCTTATTGTTTCTGTTTGTTCATGCCAGCATATAAAGTGACTTCCTCACATACTTACTTGAGCTGTATCTATATGTACAAAAAAGACTGAAAAACACATAAGATCCAGCATTCGTTTAGAAATTTACTTAGTCCGCTTTTCCTTGCAGGATGAGACTGAAGCCTCTTGACAGCTAAAAACTATGAATTCTTTAGTCGTAGCAGTCGAACCGTTGCTCATACTTTGCTTTCAGAGGGAAGGTCGCTGAGAGCCGTGACGATGTCGCTGAAAGAGACTCTGTCCTTGGGACTGGAGGCCCAGCAGCGTAGCATCAGCTTGTAGATGCGAGACGGACAGCCGTGTGGAGGGGAGAGCTTCAGCTTTCCTTCCTGAAGACCTGGGAATCACATTGAAGCTAAAGATTTTAGCAAAGTCATCACTGACTGCCATAAGGAAAACACGAAGGTGAGCAAGACAGCATGCGTTGTAGCTGTGCCCAAATCCATAAGCAGTGCCCTTTCATGTTTCACAATATTTGAATTCATATTTAGGTGTGACTCAAATGACAAAGGCAGAATACATTTATATAACCAATCAGAGTTTGTTTTTGTTTTTTGCATACATAAGAGCAATAAATCACTTTGAGGCAAGCTGTTGGTCATAGGAAATAATCAACACTAGGGTGATGTGATGACATAACTGCCATAAAATTAATTATTTCCAAAAACAAACAGGTCCCCCACACCAATATTTAATTCAGTTACATTTAGGTTTAATTACAGTACACAATGTGTTGACCAGTTCATGTGAGAATATTATTCTTCATGCTTCCAGAACCATTTTCTTTTACAATGCGAGACCTGGAATATGCTCATAACATGAGAGAATTAAAACTAAAATGTGATAACCTGCTCATTTAGTACATTCAAGTCATCAGCTGACTTCCTTATATTGCTCATAAACTCACTGGCTCTACAGGCTCATACAGTGGCCACTATGCGTGATGGGTGCATTATTCCATGTACTTGCCTTATATCCTGACATGCCCAAAACTCTGGAATAGGTTCATTCATTCTGAATTCATTAGACCAGATGTCATTTTTCCATTTATCCAAAATCCAATAATTTTGCTCCCTGGCAAATCCAGACCAGTTTTGTTTAGTTTCACTAACAAGTGGTTTTCTCATGACCACACAGCTGTTTAGTCACGATCCAGAGAGCTCTCACCATGGAAATGCTTTTAGTCCTGATATTTTGCTCTGAAAAAAGTGTCAGTGTTCACATCGTTCAAAAGTTTCTTTCCCTGTTGGACTGACAAAAAACAGTGACATGAAGGATGAGGATAGCCGAAAAGACTTCAGCTGGCATGACTCTGATAATCCAGAAGAGCTTTCTAATTCTATTTCTATTTCTAATAGACTACTCTTGGGAGACATTAGTACGCAGTAGTATACACCTAGTTAACTTGTGAGTCGCCAATAAACACAAAGAGAAGAAGAGTACAAGGAAGTCGACCTTTGGACTATGCATAAGATTATTGATGAAACTTTTTTTTTTGTTTGTTTTTTAATAAGAGTGATAATTTTGCCCTGTTCCTACTTTATCAGTTATGGCTGTCTAGTTCAGAGGTAAGGGATTGTTGCGTGCCGCGGTCATACATGGATCTCGGGGGCGACTGATGGCATTGATGTGACATTCTAAACAGCGGTCCATTTTGTAAGATTTCTTTTTTTAGCAATATTATCTGCCAGGTTTGCTAACCTTAGTCTAGCTAATATAACAATTTAAATGCTAGTGAGCATTAGCCTTCATGCTCAGATTAGCGCGTATTGCGTGATGGAGAGAGACTTGACTACAGGCTACTACAGGAATTGGCATGACTAATTTAGGTGAATAATCGACACATTAATCTTTAGACTTCAAAACCTGAAGCTGACGCTAGGTAGAACTGTTTAAAAAAGAGCTACAGATGTCCATGTGTACAAGCATGTAGTATGTACCATTAATAAAACTGTAAAAAGGGCTCCGAGGACATAAAGTAGACCTTAATGTTTAGTTATCTTCACTATATTATTTATTATCATTTTTCTTTTCTCTTACCTTCTAGGACCTTGTCATCAGCGAGGTCAGCATAGGGCAGCTCTCCGAAGCTGAAAACCTCCCACATGAGCACACCGAAAGACCAAACGTCCGTCTTAGTGGAGAAGTCGTCCTCAAACACGGACTCGGACGGAAGCCAGCGGAGTGGAATCCAGGCCTGACGGTAATGGTAATACTCGCTACAAACAAATACACAGATACACACAGCAAGTCTTCAGTCACTTGGCAGATAAAACACATAAAAGAATGTTCAAAGTGACACAGGTTTGGGCCTACCTGCGATGTCATACTTGATAATATAAAGTATATAAAGTATGTAATAAAACTACACTTTAACAATGAATCGGAATCAAGTAAAGATCAAACTGTCTTTTTTTCATGACACATCATGATATAACGCTCTGCTCAAGCCTAATAGACTCACAATCCGGATGTTTATGCAGACGTGCGTGTGTGTGGGCACCTGTTGTAGACGTCTTTGCTCAGGCCCAGCGCAGATACTTTGACCTGCCTCTTGGCACTAATGAGGCAGTTGCGTGCAGCCAGGTCTCTGTGGACAAAGCGCTGATTGGAGAGGTGCTCCATCCCCCGAGCAACCTGCAGACACACCGACACCTGGGAGGAGACACAAGAAAAGAAACCCAGTGTACAGTATGTGTGCATGCATGTTTTTGCATGCACATAAAACAAGCAACAGGAACAGACAAGCTTTCAGCTTTATGGGTATTGTTTATGTTAAGTCACTAGTTTTACCTTCTGCTTGGTGCTGAGCACTTTCACTTTCTCTTCTTTACTTTTGGAGATTTTTAGGTACTGTTTCAGGTCACCCTGTGGAAAAGAGCACAGGGTAAGATATGCTCCAATGATAGAAGAAAAATTGACAAGTTCGGTTTACAGTGCAAATTGTGGATGTAAAAAGTAACATCTGAAGTGATGTTTGTCCAACAAAAATGGTCAAAATCATTTGTTCGTTAAGAAATCCAACTTTGTATTTCACGACTTGAAAATGTCACAACACACCATCACACTGCCATCTAGCTCATTCATGCTATCTAGCACTACACACTAGAAAGCGACAGGTAGCCATTTCCTTTCTATGTACGAGCTCTACACAGAGCCAGGACGTCAGTGACAAGCAATTTTCGATGGCAAGTTCTCTTAATTGTATGAAAAAATATGTATTACACTGTAAAGTGACGACTACGACATCCTCCTACGCAAAATTCACTTTTTAATCAAATTTAAACAGTCCTTGGTCACTTTAAATACTGAAGACCTTAATGAAGCCAAAAAAACTTTCCTCTATTGTGACCTCATATAAGAAGAACCCCTTTCCCCTCGAGGTGGTTCAAGTCAGCTGGTCTCTTGTGGTTGAGTAGGTGGCAGGAGCTCGTTAATATAAACAATAATGGTGCATTTGTAGGAGGAGTGAAAAACGGAGTCAACTAGAACACACGCTTTGAGGGGAGGCTCCGACACTTAAAAATAGCAAAATATGGGACATTTAGACCGGTTCTAGACAGCATGTGGTTTGACGCTTTCCTCACTCACAACGGTTTTCTATCTGAAGTTAATTCACTTTTATGTCTTGCCGCCCACCCTGCAAGTGTGATTGTAGGATATGCCGTTTGATTTCTTAACCTGCACTAAAGAAAAACTGACCCTTTGTCAACATGGAGGTAGCGGAATGACTCACCATCTCTGCGTATTCCAGGATCATGTAGTATGGCTCCGCTTCTTTGCACAAGCCCAGCAGACGCGTGATATTCGGGTGGCCGAGTTTAGCAAACATCTCGCATTCCCGCCGAAAATCTGATTGCACTTGTTCATCCCTGGTCTGCAGACTCTTCACCAGAACCGCCATTTCTTCATCATCCGCACCGTTCTTCACCTTGGCCAGGAGCACCTCGCCAAACTCTCCTTTACCTGAGGAAGAATGCAAGCACTTGTGTGTTACAAATGGAATTTTGCCTTGTTGCTTTGCCAAAACATTTTTTTGACATTTCGCAAGGAAAGTTTTCACGTCATACCCAGAGTTGTGATGGCGTGCAGGCTGGCACGAGGAAACTGCATCTTGTCGTGAGTGCTGTGGCGTTTGTTGTTCCCAGTAGAAGACAAAGGGTTGAGCGGCACTTCCTCCTGAATCTCAGCTGTGGTTTGGCCGTTCTGCTGCGTGGTGCCCCCTTAAAAGAAAAAAAAAAAAAAATCAGGAAATTTGGGTTACGTATTGACGAATCATCCGATATAATGCCTAATTGTTTTATCTCAGGTTTCTTAATAAAAGAAAAGATGCGACAATCCTCTAAATACATGAAGAAACATACCATTGAGACACTCCATCTCAGGCTCCTCTTTGTCCTCACTGTTCTGCAGCCTCTTGGCTTTGCGTCTTTGCTTGCAGTAGAACATGAGGCCGAGTACGACGATGATGTATGCAACAGCTGCTCCCACCGATAGAGCGACGGTCTGGATCATTTTGTACGGAGCCTTTTCATCATCTGCCAGTATGTGCTGCACTGGTTTCTCTGCAACCATAAACACACAACACACCAGCACCATGAGATAAGGGCCACAGAGACTAATAAATCAATGTTCACCAGTTATTCGAAAAGAATGGCAATATACTGTAGAAGAAATACTGGTTAAATGTACAATACAGTGCAGAAGCTTTAGGCAGGTATGAAAAGAGCTGTAAAGTAAGAATGCTTTCAAAAATATATAGTTTAATTGTTCCTACACTTGCACAAAGTCAAGGATTTTGTAGTATTATAGTCAGGGGTATGATTGACCAATTATACAGAGCAGGTGCTAATGATCATCCTTTTCATATGTAGGTTGAAATACAGTTGTGTAGAAGGCTTAACACGAGGTGAGGAACACCCAAACGTGAGGTTGTGGAAGACCATTTCATGTCACAGGTCACGACTGAGCACAGCAACAAGATGCCCGAGAGAGATCTAGCTGATGCAGTATAACTCCCTTGTAACGATTTCAAAGCAGACGGGGGTTACAGGATGTGCTGTTCAAGCTACTTTGAAGAAGCACAAAGAAAAAAGCCAATGTTGAGAGCCGCAGACGCAGTGGTCGGCCAAGGGAACAACACAGCAGACGAATGACACATCATGCTTACTCCAATTTGACATTAGAAGCTGTCCAGCAGTGCAATCAGAGAAGCACTGACTGCACTGTGGCAGTGGCACTCACTCTACTATCTGGAGAAGTCTGTCCAGAAGTGGTCTTCAATCAAGAATTGAGGCCCAAAAACCAAGCCTCCGACAGGTAAACGAAGCTAAGAGACTCCAATATACACATGAACATGGGAACTGGGGTGAAGGGAAAAGGGCAGCAGGTTCTCTGGACTGACGAATCAAAATGTAAAATTTTTGGTGGCAGCACTAGGCAGGATGTTTGCAGAATGGCTTGAGTGTGGGAAGCAAGGTGGTGGTGGTTTCACAAGTTCGGGGTTGCATTTCTGCAAATGGACTTGGAGATTTGGTCAGACAAATTCTTTTCCATTATACATACCACCAAGGAGGCATCGACTTAGCCTCAGATTTATTCTGCAGCAGGACAATGTACAGACAAAGTTTTTAATGACAATCTTCAGTGCAGAGAAGAACAAGGAGTCCAGAAAGTGATGGTTTGGCCCTGACAGGATCCTGATCTCAACGTCATTGACTCTGTCTGAGACTACATGAAGAGACAGAGGGATCTGGGGCAGCATACATCCACAGAAGATCTGTGGTTAGTTCTCCAAAATGTTTGGAACAACCTACCTTCAAAAACTGTGTGCAAACATATCTAGAAGAATTGTATCCATTTTTACATTTCTGTGAAGCTGCTTTGCAGTAAATGTCTATTGTTAAAAGTTTTATAAACAGAAAACTGAATTGAATCAAATTCCCAATTTTGTACTCAACTCACCCACGACATAGAGCTCTGCAGATGTGTGCGCAATGTTGCAGCTGTTCCCAGCAATGCAGGTGTAACTGCCTGTGTCCTCTGTACTGACGTCATGAATAACCAGAGAGCCATTGGGCATCGTCTGAAACCTTCATCACATGCACACAAAAAACATCAATAATTAACTAAATAAATTTAGCAGAAAATTATTCACTTTTTCTGGCCAAGCCATTTTCATTTAGGACACAGGATAGTTCTATTTATTTATTTATTTTTACCTGCTTTTGTTGGATTCGAGGAATTTGTCTTTCTTTTTCCACTGGATGATGGGGGAAGGATCTCCTGTGGCTTGGCAATTCAGCACAGCGGTGTGACCCTGATATACAGTAGTGTTCTCTGGCTTCAGCTTGAATGACACATACACTAAAAGAGAAGCAAAGTGACATTTTAAAAATAGGTTTCAGCATGAAGTTAAATGAATGGCAGCCGACATGTAAATAGACACAGACCCTGCTGATACTTCAGACAACCCCGAAGAAACTGGTAATGTCAGGGTTTGTTGCCGTAACCACAACCCAAACACCTTTTAAACCACTTGGTAGAAAGAACACTATTACAAGAAAATAATGAACCTCGGGGTGGAAACGCATCACATCAGCTCAGTGTGGATTATTTTCTTGTATAGCACTCTACCAATGGTTTATTCCTTACTTAAACACCCTGAAATTTCTTATTCCACAATACACACCAATTAGGATTTTTTTTTTAAAAACAATTTATAGTATATTTAAGTGTGTGTTATCATACAATCACATTAATATTAATATGTGATATGAATTACAGGTAGAACATATACAAACAGCACTCTTGAATAAAATAAAATAAATAATAATAATGCAAATGATTATGAAGATTACTTACATTTAAAACAAACTCATAACTCAGTATATGGCAACTGCAAACTTATAAACTTAGTGGGAGCTTTTGTTTCCAATAAAAAGTTCATGCTGTGCAGAGATGAAGGCTGTGAATGGGAAAACCATTCGCATAAATCCTATAAAATGCTCCATGGTCATTTTCAATGGCCTGTGTAAAATAAACACTTCAGCTATTCATTAGGCTGTAACAAGCCTTTGCACGATGCTGCGCTGTACCTGCCACAGTGAGCTGGACCACAGAACGGATCTCTCCTTGCAGGCTGTTGGAGGCCACACAGGTGTAGTTTCCTGCATCTGCCCGTGTCACTGTGGAGAAATGTAGAGTGCCTCCGTTTTGCTCCACCCGAGCTGGGATCTCGCTGCCGTCTGCAGGGGGCACCACAAACATACACACGGTTATCTTTCTGATCTAAAAATATTTCCACACGCGCGCACACTTTCTAACTAACAGCAGCTGCTACTGGACTGACGCATTCCAAACCGTTTCACTGCTTCATACCACTCGCATTATTAAGGGTATAATGACTCTTCATAATATATACATAATTCCAACACACACAGGAATTCTACTTTGAAAAATGTAAGCTTGACTTGAACTTGCATTGAAAACGTTTCTCCATCAATCACTATAGCAATAAAATACATATAGAATAAAGCCTTGCGTTTACTTCGGGCTCAGAAAATTCTGTATCAATGGTTTTTAGAAAAATCGTTCAGTGGATGCACAGAACTGTTCAGAAAATATGGCCAAGTGTTTTTCTTTTCTTTTTAAAAAATAATTTCTGCCATATAAGGATCATCGAGTGCTGAATCTGAGCCATCATCAAACATTAAAATCAAGGGCTTGAACTGAATCCCTGAATCTTCACTGTAAATGGCTTTGGACGATATCATCCATCATATAAATAGATATGCATTCAGAGTACGGATAACTTTGCTAACAGGCACTTTTCTGCAGATGACAGATTGATCATTTCTTCATCTCAGAGTCGTCACGTTAACTTTCTCTAAATTAAAGCATTTTTTATTATTCGTTAATAAATACTCAAACCTGCCATTTCAGTGTCTATGTTTAATGAGCTACTGCTGAGACAGCAGAGCTGAGCAACAACTTATATGAGGTCTCATAAAGCAGAAAATCAAACTGGCTTGTTTAAGTCACTGCCAACATAAAAATGGAGGAAAAAAAGAACAAAAAGCAGGATTTATATTTCTCACTTTTTGTTTATATATGCATACTAATGGAGGTCAGGGGTAGCTAGCTCAGTGGTTAAGGCATTGAACTATGGTTCGGATAGTCCCAAGATCAAACCTCACAACCACCAAGTTGCCACTGTCGGGCCCTTGAGCAAGGCCCTTAACCCTCAACTGCTCAGATGTATAATGAGATTAAAAAGTAAGTCGCTCTGGATAAGGGCGTCTGCCAAAATGCCTAGTTTCATACCATCTAAATGGCTAAAAAAAAATACAAAAATGTGAATTCTGCATAAAAGATCAGTTTTAAGAGCATATAAATTCAGAGCATATTTAATAATTTTATTCTGTCTGGATACACACCAGCTTTCATCCAGCGAATAGTGGGAGGCAGACGGCCCTTGGCAGAACACTGCAGGCTTCCCGCCTTATCCAGCTCCCGACACTGTAGAGTCCGTGGCATCGGGGTGAACTTTAGCCGCTCTGTGTTGCCGAGAGAGAGAGATAATGAAGAGTGCAACAGAATGTAAGCATGAAAACACATAAAAGAGCCAATTAAATTATAATAACCCAAGAGTTATTGGAAAATAACCCAGTGCAGTGGTATAATATGGTTCAATGTGGATCTAAACAACTTTTAAAACCTGGAGGTTGATTCATTTCCAATAACACAGTGTCCTTCTAAAGTGGTTTGTTAAAGTCGTACCACAAGAAAACGTAATTTTTAAATTTCAGTTTGTTAATTTAATTAATGATTAAACGATTTTGAAACATTGACATTTTAAATTTAACACTGGAATGTACAATGAAGGCTGTAAGTTTTGGAACAAAGATGCATGCTTTTAATACTTTTAATAGTCAATGATTGCCACAATGAATGTATGTACTGTAGAATGTTTTAATATAAAGGTTTGAGGTTTGAATTATACCCAGAAGTACTCTCAGAACCCGCTGCTAAACACCTTCTGATCAGTGTTGTATTACAATCACACTTTATGCCTTAAATCCAAGCAAAGCCACACTGATTTCAGTGATTTCAAAGTGAAACTTTGTAGTAAATGTAAAATATGGTGAACATTTTACATTTTGAAAAATTATGAAAAGGAAAAAATAGAAACTATGCGGTTCATGTAAAATATTGCCAATTAAGTATCTCTCGCTCACTCACACACAAAAACACCTTACCTAGCACAGTGACTCTGGCGTTGGCACTCAGTTTTCCTGCTTCGTTTTTACTCTCGCAGCTGTACACATGGCCATCATACACTTCCACACTGTTGATACGCAGGGTTCCGTTGGGGAACTGCTTAAACCGTGAATCCTGTCTCACACACACACACACACACACACACACACACACACACACAATAAGAATGTGCATCATATACGGGAAGTTAATAACCCAAAAAGTTGATGTGTCTCAAACAAATTCACTGAGAGTTTAATTCCGTCTTTGTAGCCGCCTTCTTCAGACGATATTCATCTGACTGGGCAGAGTTATAATCTAAAGAGAATCTGGGCAGACTTCAGTGTTACACAAGAGAACAATTTGAGCATGTGGCATTTTTTACAAGATAGTAGGATTGCCCAGGAATAGTATTATATGATTGTTTAGACAGGGAATGAAATAAAGGACAAAAGGCTGAACTTTCAATGAAGAAAACTTCTACCTGGAGCTGGCTTCTAACGGGAACATGACACTTATTTTGTATAATTTTCTTACAAAAATAATGACACCACGCTTAAGAAATCTGTACACAACGTGTGCAACGTTCACATGGTTCGGATCAGATTGGTCTGTTTTCTGGTCATTGTGAGACTTTTTATCATTTTGGGCACACAAATGTGTCTTCAACCATGTGAAGACAATGTGACCTCATCTTTCGACTCACCTCAGAAGAGACTGGCTGCATGCTGCGATACCATGTGACCTCAGGATCAGGTGTAGCACGAGTGAAACAGTGTAAATACCCAGCATGCCCCTCTTCCAGCTGGTTGTCTGCATCTGGTTTTTGCACCCATTCGGGTGGCGCTATTAATGACACACAGCCACAGCATTAACATTAAGGAAAAGCTGAAATATAACTACTACACAAACTATTAACTATAAGAACTATACTGAAGTCAGACACAATCCTACTCACTGGCCACAGTGACGGTCAGTTCCTGTTTCTTCTGTCCAGCTTTGTTCTGGGCGAAACAGGTGTAGATGCCAGAGTCCTCTGCTTGTGTCGGGCTGAACACAAGATCCAGACCATCCTGGAAAACGCGTCCCTCGACAGGCACGCGCTGACCCGCCCGCTCCCACCACACCTCAGGCTCAGGCTGTCCGCGAGGAGGCCGGCAGGAGACCCGCTCCAGAGAGTCGGCAGTAAAGACACGAGACTGTCGAGTCTGCATTTCATCGATTTCTAATAGAGGGAGACCATCATTACTGAAGTGTTGTAACTTTTAGTTTAGTGGAAATCAGTATGGAGCTATAATCATATTATAAACTATTGCTTCTACATTCGACATACTTGGATATTAATTTTTCACTCTACACTGTTCATATTGTTTTACTGGGAGCCATGGAAACTAAGTGGATCAAGCTGTTGTCTTGGCATCATTTTTCCCCAAACTGGTTCTTGGTTCCAGACCAGTAACATTTCAGTGCTAGAAGGGAAATGATTACTTCAGCTGGACTTTTTATGCTAAGCTATATTTTAAGCTATTACAAGCTTTTTCAAATGAGCTACTGGCTGTAGAACTAGTGTTGGTACCATATTAGTGGAAACGCGTTAGGGTGAGCGTGCACACAGAAACCATTTCCTTACCAAAAAAAAAACAAAAAAACAAAAAAAACAAAGAAGAAAAAAAAAATTGTCTGAATGGTGTTACATTTGAATAAAACATGCTGTCTAGGCTTTCTGCTGGTTTTGAATACACAACTCCAAACATATAATATATGTCTTCTTGCTAAGCTGAGTGGCAAAAGTTATTAAATAGCTATACGTCAAAATGCCAGAAAATCTGTGTGCAGATTTAAAGGCTTTCCACATAATTCTTGCTGAGCAAAGTTCTTCAAAAGACAGATGAAAAACTGCTGGTGTCTCTCACAGAGCAACCCGAGTGACAGACACGATAAGCCATTAGGATTGCTCTGGGGATTGTGGCTGATGAAGACTGCGCTACTTAAAACCACTCACCGCATGTTAAAAACTAAAACTAACTAAAGCCAAATGTTTTTTATTTCAGCAAAATATCAATCAATTCATTATTTACTCTGCTTATCCTGTGCAGGGTGACGGTGGGGGGGACTGAAGCCTATCCCAGGTAACTCGGGGCACAAGGCAGGGTAGATCCTGAATGGGGTACCACCTCATTGCAGGGCACAATGACACAGTCACACGACCGATTAGCAATTTGAAAATGTATATCGATCTATAGCATGTCTTTGATCAATATGAGGAAAACGGAGCACACGGACAAGGAAACCCTCCAATCACAGGGTGAACCATGCAACGTCTAGACAGCAAGTTGCAAGCTCGCAAGTGCTTTCACCCTGATGTAACCTTTACAGAAAGTTGACTCTGCATCAAGTACCCCGAGACTGTATTGTGCTGATCTCACTAAGTGTTAATGGTTTCTCTGCTGCCTGTAGCATTCATTTAAATGTTGTCTCAAAAGTGTTAAATGACACCTTCTCAATTACCAAGCGATGGGAAAAGCCACTATGCACTGCTTCTACCAGGGGCCGTCCTGCTGTTTTCTGGCACACTGTATTAAATTACTATCATCATTAAATTACTATAATTCATAATAAGACCGAGTCCAAAACACACAAGGTAAACCCAATATCCCTCACCAGAGGTTGCTAGAGGGAGTAACCAGATGACGATCTATTTCACAAAATGTCAGGAGACTATTGTGTGCCTTACCTGCTATTCTAAGAAAGGCTTCCAGCGAGACGGGCGGGCCACGGAGACCCTGAGCCACACACCGGTAGCGTCCGGTATTGCGCTGCTTCACGTGACTGATGAAGAGTGAGCCATTGCTGAGCAGGGACACACTGTAGAGACATCACGAGTTAGCAAGCACAGACAAAGCAGACGGACAGAGAGAGAGAGAGAGAGAGGGAAAAAAAAGGTCATCCTTCAGGTCAACGACACACACCGACTCTTGTTGGAGATCTTCTCATTATCGTGGAACCATTCTACAGAGGGCTCCGGCTCAGCCGTGAACTGACAGTGAAAATATGCCTCCTCGTTTTTTAGCACCACCAGATCTTCAGGCTTCACCACTGGTTGAGGGTAACTCTTGTCTATAACAGGAGACATCAATAAAATAAGTTTTCTGACCAGACAGAGCAAAAAGGAATATAGTTAAAGTCAAGTAGGTTGAGCAGACAGCAGACTGTAGCTACACTCCTGTTAAAAATAAATCCACACCTATGATGTTAAGGCTGAAGTTTGTGCTGCTGCACACTTGGCCAGCAGCGTTTTTGGCACAGCAATTGTAGACGCCGTTATCATCAGGACTGACATTTGGGAGAGTCAGCGTTCGCTCTTTGTTGTTGATCTTGTGGCTCTTCTCTGCCAAAAGCACTCCGTCTTTGTACCAGCGATTCGTCGGCCTGCAGGTTTCAGCAAGAGATCAATGATAGGAGGTCATTTAGCATACAATGATATTAATAGTTCTTTATTTGGCAGCGCTCCCATTGCCCTTACTTGGTCCAAAACACCTTTGAAGCAAGCACGTTAAGCATTTTAGTCAGTTTGACACTACTTTTGTGCATTTCATGAGAAGGGATTCCAGGTCAGGAGTGATCTGTGCCTGTTGCATTCATACGTTTTCATTTCAAAATTAAGAGCTATTTTATTGTTTGTTTTCATGACATGCACCAAAATAGAAAACTTCAGTCTAGGATTCAAATATTGATGAATTCAAATACATCAAATAATTCCCACTGCAATACATTTTAGCATGCACAGATCAAATGTTATATATGTTTGTATTGTTTTAAAGCCTTGGAATATTTTAAAACAACAACATCTTAAATATGTCAAACCAGGACTTGTAACGAAAAGCACCGACTCTTAGCTACAGTAAAATGTTTGACTGCTTTCTTTTAAATGTTTTCACCATTCAAATATCATACTGTGGCTAAGAGTCTCATCATCGTATTGTGCTTGAAGTCTTGTTTAAATTTCAGTCAGTTTCACACGGAATCTAAATCACAAGTCCCGGTTTGACTTACCGGCTGAGGCGACTCAAAGCCAACGGATAATTTTGCACCACCTTGTGGAAGGAACGCACACGAACCGTCTGCACATACAATTATTCACGAACACCACTAGCACGTTACAGAAACTCGGCTGGGAGTTACTGCCACATCCTCTGTACAATCTCGACCTCGCTCCAAGCCATTTCCACGTGTTTGGGTCATTAAGGGAGTTCCTGATGTGCCAGCATATTACTCTCAGAATTGTGTTCCGGTATTCTGGACAATCAAAAGTCCTGGTTTGACTTGAACACCCCTCACTAAACAAGACCACTCTCAGAATACGTAATTAATGGCTTTTATTTTATGTTAAGACAATCTAATAAAGATAAATGCTATTACTTGAATTGGCCAAGAATTTCATCAATTCATTGCTCTTTACTGATGTAACCAAATAAAAATATAAACTTAATAAAAACTTTCTGACCGTGGGTGTCCATCAATGTTACAGCGTAACATCACAGACGAGGAGCTCATGATCTCGTCCTCGGAAGCTGGACTCTGAAGAATCACTTCACCACTTTCCAACCCTACAGAGAAGAAGAGATTAAGCAACAACACCACCACAAACACTGCAGAGAGGGGTGATGTAACCCTTTGATAATCCGTAGATAAATATTTGCCAGGTAAACACTTGATCTGATCGATTCTCTCTTAGCAGGATAAATACATTCATTCTGCACATTTGCCCCACAAAAAGAATTCAGTCTCATCTGTTGGTTAGATGCTTTACAATCATTACACGGAAACGGTATTTATCAGGAAAGATGCGAAGCCTAACTTCAATGCTGGAGGAAAGCAAAAAACCTTCTTCTGTTATATTTTCAGCAGATTAAACGCTTCATAGCGAGCAGAACCAGGAAAATGCAGAGGAAATGCGGATAGATATCCATGTTCACAGTTAAACTGAAATCTCTGTGGAATCCATCAAGCTGGAAATCACAATGAACTCAATCGGATTGAGGCAATATTGTCAAAGTAAAGGTAGCTACTGTGACCATCTGGCAATCTGATTGCCATTTGCACTCTGAGTAAAAACAGGCCCCACTTTTCAGCTGACCTTCCATGTTATCCAACACAAGAGGCTAGCTGCTGCATTTCAAGCAATTAATCTTGGCAAGATGTATAAAGGGGAGCTTTGTATGCCTCTCTGCTGGCCCGAAATAACTTTCTCTCATCTTGGCCAGGGTGGTGAAGCAAAGGGACCAAAAAAAAAAAAAAACCCTTACCAATGGTTTACATGTGTGCTTTTATAGACCAGCACCGCGCAGGTTAACGTGGTCACATGAATTTTTGAGGGTGAGGTGGTTCTGCTATGGTTTTAGGGATGCATAAATATCCAGCTTACATTTAATGTTGAAATTGGCTTCGCCTGTTTGCTCCTCCTCTCCTGTAGCGTTTTTGGTAGCCAGGCACTGGAAGTTCCCAGAGTCCAGAGTTCGGTCAATGGCCGTGAACTTCAAGTTGCCTCCTTCTTGGAAGCGCCTCTCCGAGTCAGCGACGGGCTGGCCGTTGTGTAGCCAGCTGTAGATCACGCCGCTGGGATCGTTCACTTCACACCGCAACATAGCGCTGCGTCCGTGCAGTGCATCCTGGGATTTGGGCTCCTTCGTAAAATGGAAGGATGCAGAGTGCACACAAAGAGCTGAGAAAAGACGGAGCAGACTGTGATCAAGACAGACCAACAAAAAACACAGAAAAACATTATAAAATGAGCAACTTTACAAACACACAGAGATCAGGAATGTCTTCTTAAAGCCCAGACCATTTTATAATTATTGTTTTTAGTGTGCATTAGAAAAGCTGCACCTCCTAAAAACGTCTAAATTGGCATGAACTTTCAAACATTATACAGTGTCCAAGGACGCAACTAAAAATATCAGGCCTTGCGTGTGGCCATAACATTTCAACGTAAGTGACATGCCAGAAGAAACATTTGTAGCTAATTAAATCAGCAGCACAAGAGGAAGGCACTGTAATTACATTAACTATTTTATAAGCTCCATCTGGTGGCTTCAATCACACTACCTATGAATGAGACCAGAAGCCACTAGTATTAGGCTGGGAAAATCTGTCTAAGCCTTGGTTCTTAGTTGACAACATGGAAAGGCACTAATTATTACTTTTAACTGGCAAGAAATAGCATCTCTGAGCCACTCTCTTATAATCGAGAAAATCTGACATGACATGAATGCACTCTAAAAGTCATAAAAAAACATTAACTATTAACTTTTTCATGTCATCACTGCCTATGGCTCATCTTTGTGATTTGTGTAAACACTGAGGGATGTGATTCGGAAAATTCCGAATATAAAATCAGCATTCAGATGCGAATAGCATGTTCTTTTTGAAAGTGACCGAAAATTGGTAATGTGCTTCAGCTTAGACTGTTGCTTGTGTAGGGTTTAACACTTCTCTCTGCGTTTGTGTACAGTTTCTCCCACCTGTGGTTAAATGCTAAAATCTCCCCCCAAGTTTCCTTCAATGGATTGGCGTCCCATCCGAAGTGTACTCCTGCATTACACCCGGCAATCCCAGAATAAGCCACGGATGACACAATGACGCTGAGCAGGATAAAGCACTCACTTAAGATAAAGAGACAAACTATGCAGGACCTACACTGCTACTGTTGCTGTCCGAAAGTACAGCTTGTAAAATTCTCCACTATTTTTGTTATTTTTTTTATAAAATGCCCGGGACAACCCCATCATCTAACTGTTAATGATTTGGACCCATCTTGAACATGTCTTGCATTTCATCACTGGAAAATAGATAAATTAGAAGAGCGAGCCCCTCCCGCTCAGAAATGTCCGTCTCCATCTGCTTGCTGTTTGAAGGCCAGCTGTGCAGGCTGCAGGTGGACTAAACAGAGGCCAGGCGATGTGAACTCAGGATATTAGTTTCTCTTTTAAGTTCATCTAAGGTAGGTAATATTTTTTCGCGTCCGTAAATCCTGACCTCTGTGACTACAGGGGGCTTTCAGATCAGTCGACTTTTTCGACTAGCACAGGTATTATGATGATGATGGAGATAGACAGGTGGCCTGGACCCTCTATATTACCAAGGACCCGATGACCTCTAAGCCTCCACTTGCTGACTGATGCCCCTTAAAGATAATCACCAAATGAATGTAGGCAAAAAGATTTGCCACGTGCTCAATGTTTTTCTACTATTAAAACTTAACACAAAAATGTAAAATAAATAAATAAAAATTCTCCATGCTTGCTCGGTAATTGACAGGCATCCCAAAACTCTAATCAGCGGCTTCTCTGCACGCTTTTCCCCCTGCAGAGTGGATCCTTCATTCGTCCAGACGTTGCTCATTGACACATAAAGCCACCAGTCAGTCTCACACCAGAAGGCAAGGCCCATGCTGGGACAGAGCCGGTGTGTGAGGTGAATGGGAAATGAAGGCGCGAGTTCCCACAGAGCAGGGCAAAGTACATTCAATAGGCATGAGGACAGAAATGATCAGAAGTCCTTTTTCCTTGCCCCTGTGGGTGAGGGGCAGCGAAGAAGTAGGCAGCCAAGGAACTTGAGGCCTGATTTACACTTGTGAAGAAAACATTAGCAAACATCACAGTCACTGCCTGCCTGAATGATTTTATGTGATGTAGCGAATGAAAAGATGCAACTTTGAGGGAACAAGTAGATACATTTTCTGGGGGGGGGGAAACTAAGGTTGAATCTTTTTTATTACTACTTTGAAAGTTGCACCTTGAATGCTGTATTCTCATTGGCTCTCCAACTCATCTTATTCTTGGCCACACTGTTTCAGGCGAGGCTGGACCTAAAACTATTAAAAACCATGGAAAGCGCTTCTCTATATATACATTAATTATTTTATTAATTATTTACAGCAGTATTGACTTTGGGTCAGTTAATATAAATCAACATCATTAACATCGTGTTTAGTTACTTCTAATTACTTTTTGAAATAGTAACATTAGTTACATGAGTAATACCTCTAATGCTAGCTGGCTAGCTTGTTGCTAACACTACCTGCTTTCACATGTCTGCTTTTGTTGCTGTACTGCAATTTAAATCAAACACCTATGAATAAATGTTGGATAAAAGTTCACTGCAGTAGAATCGTCCCCGATATGATAAAAGTTATGTCTCTCATATAACTTTTAAGTGTTTATATTTAATGCTTTGAAACAATACAAAATAACTTAATATATTTGAAGTTAATTAACGTAAATTAAACAAAGCTATATTATCATGGAGCAGCGGGTATCACTGGAATGCCATTTGTCACAATTGGTATTCATAAAGAAACTTTGCGCGACATGGTGTGCTGACTCCCAACGTGTGAATCATTTAGCTCACGCCACCTGTAGAATCATAGAGAAATGGCGATATTTCACCATCTCAAATGCAAACATACTGTATATAAATTAAATATGAATTAAAAAAAAACATTTTATTTGAGTCAGCGTGTTGATACATGAATTGCCCCACAAAAGAATTGCTATAAACATAACTGAATCACCACGCCCAACTAGATTTTTATTTGTTTTCAGATCTAACAGGGAAAAGGAAAAAGCTCTGTTTTTCAAATTAATAAGTACCATCCATACACAATCAGCACTCTACTGTTAAGAAACTAAATAGGGACAGTGTGACTCATCAGCTTAAAGAGTACATCAACAACTCTATTCTAGGTATAAATTAGGCTTAGTTGCCTGGAGAAGTGGATTAGACACTTTGCTTTAACGTGAACACATTATAAACACAAATGTTCTCAACCCAGGCAGAACAGTGAGAGTCTGTTCTTTTAACAAGATTACAGAACAACCCTTTTTGGTGATAAGGCTCAGGATGGGAGGTTTTTTTTTTATTTTTTTT
>JAAGKR010001093.1:85230-142830 GCA_011419295.1 Clarias macrocephalus
AACCACACACCCCCCCCGGGCGCCCCCAAACGAAGGTTGAATCTTTTTTATTACTACTTTGAAAGTTGCACCTTGAATGCTGTATTCTCATTGGCTCTCCAACTCATCTTATTCTTGGCCACACTGTTTCAGGCGAGGCTGGACCTAAAACTATTAAAAACCATGGAAAGCGCTTCTCTATATATACATTAATTATTTTATTAATTATTTACAGCAGTATTGACTTTGGGTCAGTTAATATAAATCAACATCATTAACATCGTGTTTAGTTACTTCTAATTACTTTTTGAAATAGTAACATTAGTTACATGAGTAATACCTCTAATGCTAGCTGGCTAGCTTGTTGCTAACACTACCTGCTTTCACATGTCTGCTTTTGTTGCTGTACTGCAATTTAAATCAAACACCTATGAATAAATGTTGGATAAAAGTTCACTGCAGTAGAATCGTCCCCGATATGATAAAAGTTATATGAGAGACATAACTTTTAAGTGTTTATATTTAATGCTTTGAAACAATACAAAATAACTTAATATATTTGAAGTTAATTAACGTAAATTAAACAAAGCTATATTATCATGGAGCAGCGGGTATCACTGGAATGCCATTTGTCACAATTGGTATTCATAAAGAAACTTTGCGCGACATGGTGTGCTGACTCCCAACGTGTGAATCATTTAGCTCACGCCACCTGTAGAATCATAGAGAAATGGCGATATTTCACCATCTCAAATGCAAACATACTGTATATAAATTAAATATGAATTAAAAAAAAACATTTTATTTGAGTCAGCGTGTTGATACATGAATTGCCCCACAAAAGAATTGCTATAAACATAACTGAATCACCACGCCCAACTAGATTTTTATTTGTTTTCAGATCTAACAGGGAAAAGGAAAAAGCTCTGTTTTTCAAATTAATAAGTACCATCCATACACAATCAGCACTCTACTGTTAAGAAACTAAATAGGGACAGTGTGACTCATCAGCTTAAAGAGTACATCAACAACTCTATTCTAGGTATAAATTAGGCTTAGTTGCCTGGAGAAGTGGATTAGACACTTTGCTTTAACGTGAACACATTATAAACACAAATGTTCTCAACCCAGGCAGAACAGTGAGAGTCTGTTCTTTTAACAAGATTACAGAACAACCCTTTTTGGTGATAAGGCTCAGGATGGGAGGTTTTTTTTTTATTTTTTTTAATTTATTTTTTTTTACACCAAGTTGGGCTGGAAAAGATTAAAGGAATCTGTAGAGGCAAGAAGGACTGCACCTGGTTGGTCTAGGACAGACTCTCTCTCTCTCTCTCTCTCTCTTTTTTTTTTTATTCTGCTTGGAATAATGTCACCTTTATTTTCCTGTCTTGCACATAGAGGGATGTATATACTGAAGGAGAAACATGTAGAGTCCATTGCTTTAAAATGTCCACCCTCGCCTGGTTTTATAACATCGTGGGATTTAGGATAATCTTCATACATGTGTGAGTGTGTTCACTGGATCATACTGACAGATGCCAAAGTTTGTGTACCAATACAATTTAAATGTGGTTGTACGCTTTTGGCTGCTCTCGTTGTGGGGTTTCCAGCCAATCTGTACACAACTTTTTCACAAGTTTTAGGCCGGATACCCTTCCTGGCACAACCCTCTCATTTTATATGAGCAGAAAATTAACCAGGGTCTTCGGCATGGCAGGCAAAAACCCTACCACTGAGCCATCAATGCCCTTTAGTGTTTGTACATCAACAAAAATTTTCCAATAGGTTTACATCATCTTTTTCCATTTAAAGGCAAGGCATCCCTTCCTAACTGTAATCTTTAATCTGATATATTTTTATGCGGTGTATTTTGAAGAAATATCTACAATCAAGTTAAATAAAGGAAAAATAATGACACTCAGTTCACAAACTGCCCGACTGAGATTCGGTTGACAAGCTTGTGAGCTGTTTGACTCTCCTTACTCCAAATACCATTTCCTCCATCCCTATCAAGATGCCAAACATGACCAAACGTGAATACAAAGAGACGACACAGGAAAGCCAGACACAAACGTGACTCCAGAAATAAACCATGGGTATTTTTATCTTCTCCTGATTACACGCATTTGTGTTGAGAAGGCAACCCAAGATTATTCTTTCCCCATTCTTCCAATTGGAAAACAAACAAACAAACAAAAAAAAAACGATACATTTTTTGTTAAAAAGTAAACAAATATAAAAAGCCCTATCTGGTGATCTGCTGACTGGGTCCGTTTCTCTAAAGCACACTCGCACATCAAGCAGGAGTATCATGGAGACACTTATTGACCAGATCAAACGTAAAAGTAAACAGGAACTTCCTTAACTTGGATTTCTTTTTTTCTTCTC
The DNA here is from genome assembly GCA_011419295.1 of Clarias macrocephalus. NCBI lineage: Eukaryota > Metazoa > Chordata > Actinopteri > Siluriformes > Clariidae > Clarias > Clarias macrocephalus. Next base: position 87,598 of record JAAGKR010001093.1, read on the forward strand.
TTGCGTTTACATGTGGTGTCATTTATTTGAAAGTCTGTCTCTCAACCTTTCTGCAGCTCCGACCAGGACAAGACCATGATTGAGCCTACAAACTTTAAGTCTCCCATTTCTATGCAAACTGGTATGAAGACTGCTTTATAAACCTCTTCCTGAATTCCTAAAGAGAGGCTCAAAGTCTTAGTACAAAGATGCCATTGAAACAGTTTACATTTTTGCACAAACTGGTGAGGAAAAATTCCAGTTACTGGCTGTTCTACAAGCCAAATAACAGACTGGTTTAAAATTAAGGCGTATTTAACGTCTATTACCTTTATAACAAATAACCGCTGTTTACAACCACGCCCAACTAGATTTGTATTTGTTTCCAGATCTAACAAGTAAAAGAAAAAGGAAAAAGTGTACAGCTCTGTTTATGAAATTAATAAGTACCGTGGTGTGCAGAAATGCATCCAAGAAGGCAAAAATCATCTTAAGGTGAATGAGCGAGAACAGTGGAAAATCAGATCATGTTCCACTTCTATTAGCCAGGAACAAGAACAACAAACAATCATTAAAGGTGGGGATCCTCTGCTTACCCCTAAGAGGGTCGTTTAACAGAGCCTGGAGTGTCTAGCGCATTCGAAAACTCCCTCAGGTCTCACTTACTATTATGCTGCCCCTACACAAAGAACTGCTTTCATGCTGGGTGGTAAAACATCCTTGGGTTGAGATTTTTTAAGCCTGGCTGTAGTTCAGTGAAGACCAACAAGCATTGATGTTCTCCAAAATATCCATGTTCTTTACATATTATCACTCATCTCCCAAGGCTAGACATGATCGCTAACAAATGTCTGAAGGCAATAGTAAGAAAGTGTATATTTTAGGGGGAGTGGGGAATAAACACTTTTCAATTTCTGAACAAATGCTTCACAGAGTGGTAGTGACTGAGAAGGTTGCCATCATCAACACTGCCCTTCGAGCATCGGGCATACAGTACCATGGTTATGGAAAACAAATAAATAAACCTGGGAATTAAATTACAGTTATAGAAAATCAGTGATGTATTATGGACACATGGTATTTCTGAAATGTACAACAGTAGTGTAAAAGAAGCATTCATTATTCAACAGTTACCAACACATGAGGCTAACGCTGGTATTTCTGAGGTGAAAATGCTGATATTTCTGAGGTAAGTGTTATTTCTAAGAAATGTGTTGATATTTCTGAGGCAAATGTCGATATTTCTAAGGTAAAGGGTGTTCATTATTCTGTCTCATTTCATCTCATTCATGTTCTGTTGTCCTTCTATAAGACTTTGGCTATGTTTGTGCTACTACCATGCTTGATGTCCATGTCCGTTAGTAGCCTAGCGACAGTGCTTTCACACGAACCACAATCGAAGTGTATTGGCCTTTCCATCGATTAAACTTGAATGTACACTGACTACAGAACAATACTATGTTTCTGCAAAATATTGTTTTTGCCTGTAAAAGAAGCGTATTACTTATAAAACAGCTTGGCCTTTTACAGACCGACGAGACCAAAAAAGCCAAGTAACCAAATACTACCAAAGGAATCCGTGGCCAAGTTAGTCAGCAGCAAGGGTGTGAAAGCCTTGGCAAACGCCTATTAACGAACTTCTAACATCCAGTTGTTGGCCTCCTTGAGGGTAACATGACACCAAAACTTGACAGCCCTACCATGACCCAACAATAGTCTTTGCATGACAAGTCTCTGCCCCGTCACGGAAATTTTCAGGGCACCCCATTGTCTGCCAAGCAGTGGGGACCCGACTTGGACAGGAAGTAGCCTATTTCTCCAGCTGTTTCCCCATCAGAGACATCACATTCACATGGACATGGCTAAACAGGTGTCCCGCTACACGCCTTGGACACACCTATCAAACTCCAGAAACAATAAAGCAGGGATGTCCTCTTGGAGTTCTATAATAAAAAAAGGGAGCTGCCAGACACGACAGGAGGGTAATGCGATAGCTAGGGGGGGGAAGCATACTGATTAAAGAAAGTAAATCCTCTCTGATTACAGTCATGTCAAACACAAAACACAAGAACATTTCACATCATGGGGTTTCTTTATTAAGGCTTTGTGGGGAGTAGGTGGGAGAAATAAAGTTTATGTGATCTCCTTTAATCCCACACACCTGTGCCTGATGATGTATGCATCTTCACCCAAGGTCGTCAAGAGGCCAAAACTTATGAGATATACATTGAGACTAGAGTGCAAAAGGATTGGCAATGCTTAATCTTGAAAAGAGCCTATGGTAATAGGAAACGATAAATATCTTGCAGCTGAAGCATGAAATATGTAACAGACATGCAGTAGCACTATACAGTAGGATTGGACCAAATCTCACATTTTGCTTAATGGCAAAATATCTAAATAAAAAAATAATAAAACTTGCATTTCCTTAACTTTATGTGGCTGAGAGGGATCTGAAATTCTATTGGATTTATTTTTTATTGTCAAGTCTGCTGATTTTAACATTAATGTTGGGTTACTGAAAAAAATACATTCCTTTCTTGCGATTTCTTTGTTAGAAAGTCAAAACATTTACTTTGTGTTATTTGTGATATGATTCCCATTAAACAGCACTGATAATCTGTGAACTGTAACTCACTCCTGAGCCACGAGGAAAAAACTCGTCTGCTACAGATGTGCTTTTCGTAAACGTTATCGCTGCAATTGTTCCAATTGTGGTCAAGTGGTCCACTGACCTTCCTTCCTCTAGTCCCTGCAGTTCCTTCTTTGTTCTTGTGCCCACCTGTGAGCTTAAGATCAATCATCGTGTGCCAAAAAATATCCTGTGGCATAAAGTGTGCGTGTCACAGCACAAACAAGAGCAGCAGATGGATCGACTTGCACAAGGGTGACATGAGACAAAGAAATCCTTTTTTTTTTTTACTTCATCATCTTTCTTTTCAGCAAAAGGCCACTGTCAAGGGTAAAGCATTCACAACAAAACATGGCACGATCTACCAGATTCCCAAGCAACAACTTTTATTTACAAGCCATCCCGGAAGGTCAAACTTCACCCCAATGCTATTGGAAACCCTACACCGTGCATTATTAGCCGAATGAGTGGTTAGCGAAAAGTGTGTGTGTTGGGGTGGGGGGTGGGGGGGTAGTAGCACAAGCCTCTTCGTGTTTATAGTACACACACTACAAGAGCAATGGGGGAAGGGGAGCTCTCCGTGGGGTCCATGTCAGGAGGGTCCTGGGAATGGGCAAGTTTATAGTTCTGCTACAGGCTATAAGAGGAGTAGTTAGTTTTCTGGCTGAGGTTCAGGAATCGATTTCCGCTCTATATGGATTCAAGACCACCTCTCAGTCTCGCACCCCCCCCTCCCTCTCTTTGTCTCCCCCAACTCATAGTGAGAACAAATGTGGCATGCCTATGGAGCTAATTTGGCTAATCTGATCCATACTCATGCTTACACAAAGATCCAAGCGAGCTACAGTATGTGAAGGCGCTTATGGGTTTTGTTCACACCACACACCCTGCAGGAGGGCCCACTCACACCCCTGCCATGACCGTCCCTCTTCACACCGTGAGAGATCTTATTGGAATGTGGTGTAATTAACTGCATCTCGAGGCTTGTGGTGAGAAGATGATGCCTTCCCTCTCAAAAACACTGAAAACTTTATATTTTTGTTGCCACCAATCACCAAACAAGCTGTGTTAGGTCTTAACTCATAAAGGAGCATTCATTCCATGTGAAGCTACTCAAAAATAGGGCAAAATGTTACGCAAGTGTTCTTATATCATTATCGTATCCAAGTTTTAAATCTTCTTCCTTAAATCAATATAGTTGTGAATTTGCTTCAGGCTTTAAAGTTGCATAACATTATATGACATTAATAAGCAAGGGTACAGCTTAGTTGACTGACAAGCCAAACCGCATCAGTGTAATCGTGCTCCAAAACAAAGGTTAACTTGTATGAATGAGAATGTAAGAAATGTTGAGATCTTCTATCAGAATAATTATAATATAATTGGCACATGAAGGAAAATTTCATTTGTCTTAAACAACCTGCAGAAAAAAAGAAGTGGTTGATTTTTTTTCTTTCTACATTTCCATTATTTTCAAACATAAGAATTCATACAATTTTATTGAAGCTGTAAAGTACATTTATTGTGCAGTCTAGGCTTGTCAATTTTATATGACTCACACAGTTCATGACTCAAGTTATGTATATATGGAATACATCACATACTGTATATGCCTTCTGTCTATTATAAAATTAAAATGTCTGTAAGAGTTCATGAATAGATATGTTATTACAGTATACGTCACAGGAATAACGTACAGTCACAATGAAATGTTATCTCAGAATTTCCTCCTGTAGCCCTACTGGGGTCAAAAATTGCTTACAAATAATTACAGTTTTAAAGGCTTGCAACCACTTTGTCATTTCCGAGGTGACTGAAAAATCGCATTGGATTAACATTAAACTTTTTGAATTCAGTGTAAATGGTTGTGTATCATTAGTCCCTCGAGTGAGATATTGCTTTTGTACAACAGTTCTACAAACACCATTTATCAACAGATTTAAATTTTTTACTTTTTCTTTTATAGGTTATTTGTCTCCGCCGGCACGGATCCTTCCAATACTGGCATAACCAGTATTGAGCTGATGAGCAACAGTTAGTGTAATTAATCATTATTAGAACCAGAGGCATCATATGCCTTAATTTTTTTAAGGGGACTCAATTCCATGGCACTGTCATATTATGAAATAATAATTTAATGATACCATTAGCTAGTTTTTCTTTGAGGTAATCACTGACACTTTAAAACCAGAAATTCTAAAGCTTTTAGGAATTTATTTATTAAAATCATACTGTTGTCATGTCATCAGTTATTCATATCTCTAACTGTGGTTAACATGATTCTGGTGTGCATCAGCTCATGATATATATCTGCTTGACTCGTACAGTCAGGCTGGTGAGTTATCTAGTCATCTAATCTAAAAAAATTCAGAGGGTACGTGCCAAGACATGTAGATTGGGCTAATTGGCATTTACAAGTTGCCCATAATATGTAAGTGAATGTGTTCCTTTGCTTGTGTGCCATGCAGTGGACTGGAAACCCGTTCAGTGTGCACCCTGCCTCATGACCAGAGGCTCCAGGCCTCCCGTGACCCTGTACAGAATACGCATCATAGTGAATGTGAGATGGTGTGAGTCAGTAAGTGTTTTCTCTACATTATTTTTTTTCTGTTCTGCAAAATACCTAGCGCTCCTGCATGCATGAGAGCAAAAATGGCCACTTATAAGCAGTTTTGAGACAGGGTTTCTCTCATCTGGCTGCACAGACAAAACAGGAATATGGGTCCAAAAAATGGTTGATGTACATTGAGATTTGCCCATTTAAAACGGTTTAAAATTATAGATCTTGTTCACAGGTAAAAGCAATCCATTTTAAATGGGACTTCCATTAAATTATGCAAAATAAAGTCCCATAATGTTCTATATGAATTTAGTTTAATAGAAGTCTCGACTTATTTTCCATAAGCCACACTTATTTTAACAAAAGGAATTATGTTTTATTCTTTATCTCGTTCTCATAGATTAACATGCAGGAATGGGCATATTTTAACTACACCACTCCACATGCATTTTTTATTATTATATAAAAGCCTAAACTGTGACAGCTAAAGGTAGAGTACTGTACTGTTTCTAAACAAATCACTAGAAGGAAGAAAAAAAGAGGGAACATAACACAAAGCATATGAACTTCAAACCAACTGAGCTGACATAACTAACAAGAAGCACTTGTACTCATAAGATGCTTTCAATTTAAGCAGCCGTTTCGCATACCGAAAATACCTGCTCTTATTTTACCTGGCACTATATACAGCACATCAAAGAGGCCGTTACATCCAAATGTACAGCGTCATTAAACGCATGTTGGACACAAATGTACAACAAATGTAATGATTTAATCTTTCGCATATGATCTTGAACTTTGTAACCACAGAGTGAGAGACGTAGAGAGCGTAGATTAAATAGAGTTTTACTTCAGCACAGAGTCAAGTTAAACTTAATTACAAAGAAAGATCCACAATTACGGTTTAGACAAACATGTATTGTAAATATATCATGTTAGCAGTAAGGCTTAAAAAAAAAGCAATAAAAGTACCTCAACAAATTATTGCACAAATTCTTTACTAAATCAAATATAATAATTAAAATATACAATAATTGTGACAATACAAAACCAGCGTAGTGCATCGCCAAGAAGGGAACATCAAGTCAAATCAAAGCTATTTCAGACAGTGACTAAACCTCAAACAAAACAAAGAACTGAAAACTAAAAAAATATCACTGTAAAAAGTTATTCAAACAAGTACTGAAACAAACTGGTACAAGTATCACAAAATCTACACAACAGATCTGTTGCATGCGTCATCACACCCAAAGTAAAATCAAAGCCGTCGCCATTTTGTCTGGCAATCTATCTGTGGTTTTACTACGCGAAATACGAGTCAAACACCTGGTTTTCCACTGACAAAAAGAAAAGTGATTTGTGGCCATCAGCCACAAGAACAAAAGAAGTGAATCCTGGTAAAAACATGAGCGCCTGTTTGTGATCACTGGTGCTTTTGTAGTGACCGTTTTATCTTATCATCATGAAATGGTAATATCATCATAGTAGCGTCTTCAGGAGAGAAAAAAAATTCTATACATTTACAACATTTTCCTAAAACATTGATTTGCACAGGCATAGAGAGCTCAGTGCTCAAGATGGGAAGATACATGTCAGAAAGTAATGTGATTAATAACAGCATGTAAACTATACCCAACCAGTGTTTCAACATGAATAAATAATAGTTTAACATTTAACCGTGCCTGATTAGAGATCTGTATTAAGTATCACCATAGCATATACGTAAAGAAATTGGAGGACACACAGGTTGATCTACAGCCTCCCTTGTTGGAAATTGTTAGGAATAAGAGGAAATGTTTATTAAAATATTTACAGTAAAAAGTAATTCTGCCTATAAAGTTGGTCTGCATTCTTTTCCTGCAACACTTACAACTTTTGTTGGATTGGTACCAGTAAGTAGGACCTATTAGGTCTGATTGCTCTCTACAGGGTCGTATAATAGGTAAAGAACATGTGGACATTTAACAGGACTGGAGCACCCCATGGTGCAACTGCAAACAAGGTGCCTTTTAAAAACGTTCCCCATTCAATAAGTACAATGCCTGCATACACACGCTCACACAAAGTCGAGAGCAGTTTAATCAAAAGCAGAATGAAGCCAAATAAATGCCTTCCTTTGCCTCGCCAAGCAGCCGATCTAAATATCAATGCGACTTTATGAACACATCTGGAACATGGAATGCAAAGTAGCCTCTTAAACAAGAGCTTGTTTACCTACAAAACACTGCACTCATAGTTCACTACAGAACAGAGCCGCATGATTAAATTGATTATGTGGTTCAATCTTTTTTTTGTCGTCATTAGAGGGTTAATTTTGAACAGAATTGATTCTAAGTCAACAATTTTAAAGAAAACTTTTGCCACAACTGTTAGTTAGCCTAAAATGTATTAATCCTTTAAAAATATACAACAGCGATTGTAGAAAAGCCATTAAACACCAATAACAACAAACTGAAGGATCACCAGAGGTTAGTCTGATCAGTAGTGAGAGACATGTTTTAGGTAAAAGCATTTAAATGTTCCAAAATAAAATTGTCAGCACTTAGAGTCTAGATATATTATTAATAGATGCAGCAAGGTATACAAAATTATATTTTTATGTTGCATTACAAGAATTCTGTCCCAACTGTGATTTGTTAGATTGCCACAGATGGGCTAATCCAACTACAGCATGAAATCAAGACTAAAAGATACATCATCTGTTTAGTGCAGGTAAGCACAATATTATAGATCCACATCATGTACTGTACTGGTATCATAGCACTTTTAAGTGATCTTTTTATAGGCGATGTGGTTCTGATCTTTAGGCAACAAATAATATCACATGGAGTGAGTAACTAATTGATTATACAAAGAGAATAGATATAAAAGCTAGCAATAAAAAAAACAAAAAAAACTACAAACTTGACTGTATTCTTTTTTTTATTACATCGAACAACCATTCAACTAAGAACAGCTGTTTAAAAATGTCCAAACTTTACAAAAATGTTTCACTCACTTGTGAAACATGATGCTTTTCACACACCAGTACCTGCTGTTTAAATGCCTCAAAAATGCAGGCAAAAGCTTAACACAGCAATCCTTTGATTTCGAAACCGATGCATTAGCCATGGCTTTGCATGCAGTGAATGTAGCTGCATACAATATGGCAGTACTGCTCGACCATCTGCACCAAGGTGATAACCCCGGTACGTCCTGTCGAGTCTATACAAGATATGTATGTGCAAATACTCTTGTTTTCCCAAATCATGACTGAAACGAAATATGGGCAACAACACAAGTTTATCGCTTGGTATGAGACATGACATTTAATGTCCAATAACACATGATACTTAACACTTCAAAATGTTCCGTAGATAGCAGCTTGTAATACTTTATAAGAAAACTGTAAAAAATAAAATAAAATAAAAATTATAGCTGCTTGGAACAAATTTAGACAATGAACATTAGATACTGATTTAATGGAATCAAATATTTTTTAAAAAATCCCTAAAAACAAATCAAAAGGAATCAACAGTTCAGTTCTGATTCAAAATGTCAAAACTTGTTGGAACTTGTTGGAATCTATAATATACTATGATCTAGAATTTTGTTAGGGTTTTTATTTGATTTTATTAATTTGTCTCCCAGTATGACTTTGGTGTGCCTCCTGGTTCAGTACTTGGTCCAACTACAGTCATGCTGGAGCATGATCAGGTAAAAAAAATTAACTAACCATCTGTTGAAAGAAATTATAGGCTAGATGCTCTGTACATATAGCTCCACTCCGCCAAGAACAGGAATTGGCTAAGCCTCTTCACTGGTGTCTGCCCAAAACCAAAATGGATTACAGCTGTAGCTGCAGGAAATCTAGCAGAGGATGACAAGTTGCTAACGTTTCCCTTAATAAAGCCTTAGTCATCTGGCACAGTGCCCGGTGAAAGAAATGTAACTCTGCAAACTAAAGTAACCTCAGCTTCAAAATGCATCCATGGCCATGAATGTCAAAATTCTAAAGCATCCATACTATATTCAAACAGAAATATAACCTGTTGCGGGAGCAAATATAATCACTCTGATAAGTTCAACACCAGAATCTGATTATCATTTCTTGTTCCAGCAAGCTAAACAAGCGTCAAAGCAGTACGGCTTAATAAAAGTGTCCATTTAAGGGTAAGAAGTCTGAGCAAAAAAGGGTTATGACTGAGATGAAGGAACCTCAGCCCCTGTATGTCATCACCATTAATGGAGGAGACTCACTTAAAAGTGTGTTTTAAAGCACCGCCATGGTGGTCATTGTAGCATTTCGATAAGCTCATGATCAAACGGCTCAGCATGTCAACTGCTTGTGTCCACTTCCATCTCATCTCGAGCCAAAATCAGGCTTTATTGAGCATTTTAATAGCTGAGACATGATATGACACGAAGACTAAAGTGATGTTATTTCATCAGAAATAGGAAGAGCAATGAGTTTTTATTCTTTATCCTGCTCAAGATCAAGGTGGGCCAGGAACGTACATGCAGCCTAGACTGAAAATACATCCATATCCATGCCATCATGAAGACACACACACAGAGAGAGCTAGGGGAAATTTAGCATAACCAATTTACATACCAGCATGTTCTTAGGAGATAAGAGGAAAGTGGAGAAGCAGGAGGAAACCCACACTTTTTTTTTTTTTTTTACTTTTTGCTTTAAAACAAAAAGTAAAAAAAATAACTTTTTGCTTTGCTAAAAACATTTATTCACAAACTAATAATCCAATCATTGTCATAATTTTAGCAGTTATCAGATCATTCAAATAAAGTCAACAGCATTTTATGATATGATGATCCTTTTTTATTCATCATGCTGGATTTTAGGCAAACTTTCAGGTTTCATTTCATGTCCTAACAGCAGTATGTGAATATTTGAACATCACATCCAATCCAATATCCAACATCAATATGTAAACAAATATTTACCAAGATTGTGAATCAAGATCTGGCTTGTCTTCTTGAATTAACTCTGTTTCCAATCACCAAATGAGAATTAGTTAACATGACCAATAAAACTTTGTCAGTTAAGACAATAAAATTGTGAAGTTTATTTATTTGAATAAAAAAGTTATTCGTCACGTACACAACCATATACAGTATGATATGCACTGAAATGCTTATTCGACTAATTCGATCTAATGACCTAAAAATGTAGGATAAAGAACAGAAAGTAATAGATTTCACTACATTAAAAGGAAATAAATGAAATAATAATCAGCAAGTTAAACTTTCAGGAAAAAAAAATGTCTAGGGGCATTTTGGTTGGTATTTTAGTGTTATAGGACCTTTAAAATGGAAGGATTGCAAAATGAAACCTAAAAATACACATGCTTATAAGAGAGTGTTTATAACTTCGGATAACTTTCAGACGCACAGCTACAACTTTTTTTTTTTTTTTTTTTACACTTTGACTTTTACATCTTGATCTTTCAGACTACTTAAAGAAAATTCATTAATAATCAATTTTATTGTGTAACCAAATATTTCTTTACTTATAACTAATATCAGCCTAGAGAACTACATTTATTCACTCCTTTATCTTAAGTAAGTGCTTTATCCTGATCAGTACTCTGAAGACCATCCTGGCAAGACTGGGCTCGAGGATGGAAAGAATAAACTATGAATGGGACCTCAGTCCATTGTACAACACACACACACAAACAGCTGCTTCCTCCATCAGCACGACCACCATTAACCGACACACATGTCGCCCCCCCTCTTGGTGTATCACTGTTCAAAATATAATCAGGCACGGACAGGTGGGACCGGCCAGCCAGCAGAGAGCATAATCCATCTTCTTAAACATGCTGACCTCTCTACAGCTGAGTGCGCAAAAGCTTGTGTGCCTTTCCACCAACAAGTCTGCATGTTAACCGACTGTAAAAACAAAATATCAAAACTTCTAGAAGTAAAGAAGGGGACCTTCTTAGGGGGGGTTTCTCATCAAAACTACTGTGCTGGAGTACACAGCACCTTATCCTAGCAGGGGATCTGCAGGATATCGCAGGAACTACACTAAATTGTACATCTGTCCCTCATAGGGCATCGAACACAAACATACCGTCAGTAGAGCCAATCTGCCAACTTGGAGAAAACTGGAGACACCTGAGGAAACTCAAGCAGACGTGGGAAAATTGTGTGAAATAGAACTGGAAGGAAGCAACACTACCTACTCCACCATCATGCAATCGTCTGGATACTACAGCGTGTGTTAGAATCTGGTATGTTATTTGCTAAATGATAGTTAACACAAGAACTATTAAGTTCCACAGACCTTCAGGTGGTCCATCAACAGTCCTCCAGACTTGCTGAGACCCTGTATAGAATAAGCAGGAAGCCTGGATCCCTTTCACAGGAAGGTTTGTGCACAAGGCGGGGTGTCCTACCTTACCTGGACAGGGTGCCAATTCATTGCAGGGCACAGACATGCATACACCACGAGGCAATTAAACAAATCTTCATGTCTTTGGACTGTGGGAGGAAACCCACCAAGCACGGGGAGAACATGCAAACAGCACACGCAGACCCAAGGAGGGAATCAAACCCTCGACTCTGGAAGTATATGACCACAGTGCAAACCACCAAGCCAGTAAGATTATTTTATTTACTGCACAATATTTTAAAAATCTAACAAAACTATTGAATTATCAAAAAAATAAATAAATATGCAAAAGACGTAAAATACCCTGTGGCCAGTGGATGGAGTGTTGTGTGTTTTGTCTTTATATTGCCTTCAACGTCATTTTCATGCTTGTTTTTTTTTTTCAGTTTATTTTGTCTCTCATGTTTGGGATTGTTCTCTCACTTCAACTTCCAGCAGTTTTTTTAAAGATAAAATCATAAATTAGGGCACATTTTTCTTTTCCCACCCAGACTCCTGAGTGATTTTAACTCCTTTCCCTAGAAAAAAAGACTTGAGTTTAGTTACTCTGCTTAAAATCTATTTGCAACATTTTATAAGCAGATGTAATGCATTACAAATTATATTGTGTGCGTTACTGAAAAAAACAATCGTCTGAAAGTAGTGTTCATGTGGAGTTCAAGTTCTACAAGCTGCTGCTGTAATAGAGGACAACTTACATATAACCAACCTCTAAAAGCCTCCAAATAACAAAATCAAAAGTATTCCTTGAGGAAACTCGCAGACTGCTTTTAATGACATGGGCTTTTCAAGGACTCGATATTAAAGAGCTTTGTAATTCTATACTGGGAAGCTCTTTTGAGAACTTTTGAACCAGAAACTTTTCCAGGACTAAAAGGCACCACGGGATTGGGGGTATATACACTTTGATGACACCAAATCGTTGACTTAGTTGTGTGACAAATTCAATCAAGATTAAGAAATCCCCAGTCAATCTAGTTTACCACTAACAGATAATTTAGGATTGCTCACACCAGTGACTTCAATAAATCTTCACCTTTCTGTTTCAACTTTTCCCACATTTTGTGTTGAACTTGTGAAGAAAAAAAAGTTTTCAAAATCATTTAGAATTAAAAAAATTTATACCGCTATGATCACATAAGAGGCGATACACAATAAAGATGAGAAAAATATATAAATATGCAGATCAGTCAGGTATTGTATCCAAAATACTGTCTGTCCTCAACACCTTTACTCGGCCATTGTGAGGAATTGGCTTCCCCAGACTTGCTGGAATTAGCACAACAAAGCGGTGTGACGGCCCCCCTGCTGTTCGTAAACATCAACCAGGCCCTTCAAGTACCTGTGAAGTGCCACTGCCCTAGGTGCTTTTATCTTACAGGCATCCATGCAAATGTTACACTACTTCCTCAGCGGGCCCTGAAGGAATACTCTATCCATACACAACACAGCGTCCTCTTAACCACCCCCCACACACACAGTCCTCCTTCCCCTCCCGGCTCTACCTTACCTGGGTCCCCTGGGATGTATTACTCAGGCAGAGCATTCAGTATTCAGCATCATATAAAGGACACACTCAGCTTTCACACCTACTGTCCTAAAAAAATGCATCTACAGAGATGGGGGGGGGGGGGGGGAGTAATACACAAAATCAGGGGCATCTTGGTTTCATGCAAAGGACGCTCTGAGTAGTATGGAATCTGGCAGAAATCCTAGACCGAGTCCATTTGCTTGCCAAAGTCATGAAAGAGCCTGTTGAATTTGCAATGTCAACATTTAAAATCCTGGTTAGGATAAACGCCCGCAAAGTCGTCTCTAGTTCAGGTTTAGGAATTTGACTACTTGGAGAGTGTGCAAAAAAAAAAAAAAAAAAGAGACTACAGGGATGCAGTCTTGTTATGCACTTCCATCATATGCAAGTATGCAAATGCATGTAATCCTCAGCAGTTGCTGTACTATCTTTAATGCAATCAACCTTTTGTTTCTTGGACGACCATTTGGCAGATCACAAGAGCGCACTGGTAACCTGAACCCACTCCATTGTGTATGCATCACAAGTCTGTAAGGATTCACCACCCGCCTGCTCATTATAGAAACCATGCATAATTACCCAAGACATGGAATCACACACAATAGACACAAGTACACCACTGTACTCTGAGTGATATTTCTTCATACTAAAAAGTGTTAAATGAACCCTGTAGTCAGGGAGGGAGTCTTTGAATGCAAAAAAAAGGAAAGAAAAGCATTATGAATAATGAATGCATATGGGACAAAAACAGGACTGCAAACAAACTGCAACAACAAGCAAACTTGTGAGTGTGTGTGTGTGTGTGCGTGCGCGCGCCATCAGGGGTCGTTTAGAGCTAATCTCTAATGCTCTGATTCATAAATAGGCTATAGTATTACAGATTAGATCAACTAAAACTAATCCCGTAAACGGCTGCAAGCAACAACCTACATATCATATCATATCATACCATGTCATGTTCCTTACCTTGCCAGAGCAGAGTGATGATTGTGTACACAGCAGCAGCAGTGGTGTGTGTCCGGCTTTCACACTGGCAGTGAGCTTTCTCCTTCATCCACCAACTCATGTTTCAACTTGATTCGGAACAACAACAACAACAACCTTCCACCAACAGGTCGCTTATCAGTCCGGATGAATTAATCCACTCGCCCAGTCGTCTCGGTTTTTTATTATTATTTCTTTTGTTGTTCAGACTGCGTGACTTGAAGCGAGTTAGAAAGAACTGGTTTAGTCCAGAGCGACTACAGATCCGCAGGGGGGATGTGACTGCGCCAGGCGCTCCATGCTGCTTTCATTACGCACAACTTTCTTTCCTGGAGGTCTGGAGGTCCTTTTCACCGCTCCTGCTCTCTTTCCTCCAGCTGCGCCGGGTTTAACAGGAAGTCTACGGATCAGATTGTTGTGTTCCGTATAAAAAACAAACAAACAAACGTCAAGTCACCAAATAAATAAATAAATAAATAGATGATCACCAGTAATAATAATACTACTCCACTTCTTGCTCGAGTAGAGTTAGTCGCGATGGCTCCCACCGCTTTAGTCTTACCGAAAAGCCCCGCCTTTACGTGATCAAGCTCCGCCCATAAACCCGCCCAGTTTGGATCGCGTCTTCCGGCGTTGTAGAAATCCCGAGAATAGGTGCACTACATAGTGCGCGTGCCCCACTCCAGAGTAGTGCACCTATCCAAGGGAGAGAGAGAGAGAGAGGTCATTTGGGATTTAGTCTCAGGGGGGGGGGTGAAGAACATGTTCTGCGCTGAAATAACCCCCACCCCACGTTATCGCGACTTTCAGACGTGAATTACCTTTACCAGTGATGGCAAGTTTGGATCATTTTAGTGACTCGGTTCTTTGAATCTTGTTCATCAAAATGAATGAGTCATTTAGTTCATTTCGTTCTTTTGAACAGAAATAAAATAAAATGTTACGTTTTCAATAAACAGACTCCCAACCCGTCAACATACACACATTTTGGCTATAGTTCCAGTAATGAAAGTATTACAGTGCAGCTAAGGACATATTACGATAAACAGAATGAGCAGCTCACCTCTCATATCTTTTTTCTCTCTCTCTTTAATTTGGCTCTTTCATTTGAACTTTTTTGTTTATTGCAAACATAAATCTAACCAACAAAAACAAAAAAAGAAAGAAAAAAACACATATATACAAACATATAGCCAGGGTGCAATAAAACAATCAAAAGGAGGAAATTCTCCAACTTAAGTAGACACAAAGGAAAATACAGCCTAGAGATACAGTTTTCATTTACTTTAGGATTATCAGAGTCTTGAATGGTTTCTATGTACCTGTCTAGATTGTTTTTGAATACAGGAAAAAAAAGAGATTTACTGGTTTAGAGCCAGTAAAGTTTTGTTTATGATAAAATTTAGCTAGTAGGAAACACAAATTAATAATATAATATTTCCCATATTCTCTTTTAAGTAGTCAAAACATCAAAAGAAAACATCTTTAAAACAGAAAGAAAAGTCACTTTAAAATTAAGAGTGGATGAAAAGCAAAAATTCTGACTAGAAAATCTCTGTGTGGGTGCGCTGTGAAAACGAGTGAATAAAATATTTTTCTTCACAAGGCTTTAGACGGATAACATTTGTGAATTCATTTATATATTATTTCCTTTATTTTGTTAGTGGGTACTTTTGTGGCAAGGATCATACTTTCTCCCAGGATAAATTCTCTACAATACTTTTCCAATATGATTTTATATAAGGGGTATCTCTCATATCTTCTGGTCTGAATTGTTTGTTCGTTTGAATCTATTGCACGTAGCGTCTAGGGGAGTCACGTGACAAAAGAATGAACGACTCAGACTAAAAGACTCATGAGATGTACCGCTCATTTCTGTTTCCTGTACATAACCTACGTAGGTGTTGCGCATGCTTTGCGCATGCACGCCCAGTAGAAAAATGAATTAATCACTCATGTTAGATTCAAAAAGAACAAATAGTTCATGACTGACCCCTCACTAATCTGCAATGCAAATACAGTCACAATGAGGTTAATTTTTCTTAACAACAGTAACAACAACCATACTGTTGATGCTTGGTTATTTTTTTATGCTCTTTCCATTGCAACGTGTCTATTTACTTCATGATCACATTGCCCGTATACACATTTACATTATTTACATTTATAGCCATATCCAGAGGGACTTCAATTAATCTCATTACACATATGAGCAGTTAAGGGCCTTGCTCAAGGGCCCAACAATGGTAGCTTGTTGGTTCTGGGGTTCGAACCTGGGACCCTTGGATCAGCAGGGAAACACCTTAACCACTGAGTAACTCCTATACGCCCAATCAACCCTAAGTAGGTCCTCCTTTTTGCCACCCTAACAGCGATGTACTGTGTGCTCTGACACCTCTCTTTCCATCACCAGCAGCATTAACCTTTTCATCAATTTGAGCGACAGTAGGTTGCCCTCTTTGCCACCAAAACAGTAATTACATTAAATACATTTTTATTTATACAGTATAGTGCTTTTAACAATGGTCATTGTCTCAAAGGAGCTTCACAAAATAAAAATAAAATTTATGGAAGAGTGTATGAGTGAGTAAAATGTGTTTAGACAATAATGAGATTGGTCCTGATGAGCAAGCCAAGGATGGCGACAGTGGCAAGGAAAAACTCCCTGATATGGCAATAGGAAGAAACATTGAGAAGAACCAGACTCAACAGGGAACACCATCCTAGGACAACCACCTAGTAATGCATTACAAGAGTTCAGTCTGGAGGTCATGATTGCATTAACTAGCTTTTCTGCATCAGATACAGATAAAATGTCCCTAAGCTTGGCGATAATGACCTCTGTGTTCAGACTCGTTTCAATTGAAACCAGTATTAACCTTTTCAGCAACTTGAGCTCTTGTGGCTCTTCATTTTCCATGTGCATCAGTGAGCCTTGGTTGCCCATGACCTTGTCGCCAGGTCACCGGTTTTCCTCCCTTGGATTATTTTTGGTAAGTCCTGACCACTGCAGTCCAGGAATATTCCATGAGAGCTATAGTTTCTGAGTTGCTCTGACCCAGTCCTCTAGCCATCATTATCTGGCCCTTGTCAAAGTCACTCATCCCTATGCTTAACCATTATTTTCTGCTTCCAATACATCAACTTCAGGAAAAAAAAAAAAAAAACACTTTCTGTCTAATATAGCCCATCCACTTCCAGCTGCCTTTGTAACGAGTTATTAAGAATGTAGTTATCTGGGAATTTGCACACCAACAGTCACAGTTGTTCCTTGTCAAATGACTTCAGCTTCACCATTTCACTTATTTTAGCTTCATATGTAGCACTGTGAGAAGGGCAAATTGTGGTGGCTAGAGAAGTGGGTAGCTGTGCTCCTGAGGGATGCTGCCAGGCTGCAGTTGTCAGGGCATACCAAAGGTAATCCAAGAAAGGAAAAAACGGTGAACTGGTGACTCACTGATGCACATGGCCCATGTAGTGCGTTCCAATAGAAGATATACAGCTCAAATTGCTGAAAAGTTTAATACTGGTTTCCATAGAGAGGTGTCAGAACACAGAGGTCATTCTTGTTTTGGTGGCAAAGAGGAGGACCTACTCAATATTTGGTGGTGGTGAGGGGGGGGGGGGGGGGTCAAAGTGTTATGGCTGATTATTGCAAATGTACTCTGAACTTGACACTGTCTAATCTGAAAATTATATAACTTTAAAGCAAACATTACAATAACCAAAAACTTCTCATTACTCTTTCCTAAAAAAAAAATATATATATATATATATATATATATTTATATATATATATATATATATATATATATATTTTTTTTTTTTAAGCATTATACCTGATCCTCCATGATACCTCCGCATCTTCTTAACCGTCTTAACTGTCCGATTATTTCTGCAGCTGAAAATATTTAAAACCAGGATAAAGAAATCAGAAATCGACTATTTTTTTCCCCATTTACATTTATTTCAAGGCTGCACCTGATAGGTTTCAGAGGGACAGAACATGATGTAAACTTCAAGGGATATTCGTTTGCTCAGGTCTTCCAAAAAATCCATGTTTTCCAATTGTGACATTTAAAAAAAAAATTTTATTATTCTGCCACGCTTTCTTCAAAGACATTCTGTTTTTGCATCTCTTTTATCTAAATCTTAATAGTGTTTAAACTTCATGGATCGTTATTGTTTTATTGTTCAATCTGCAGCAGTGGCTCCGTACACCAAAAAAAAAAAAAAAAACTAGTCCAACCCGGTTGTTGAGTTGATTGAAACACTGTGGCCTCACACTTCCAGGGTTGAGGGTTCGAGTTATGCCTTCAGGTCTGTGTGCGTGGAGTTTGCATGTTCACCTTGGTGGAGTTCTGGTTTCCTCCCACAGTTCAAAGCCATGGGGATTAGGCCAATTAGCGTTTCCAAATTCCCTGTGTGAGTGAGAATGTGTGTGTGTGTGTGTGTGTGTGTGTGTGCTTGTGTGCCCTGCGACATACTGGCACCCTGTTTTGGGTGTATACCACCTCATGCCCTGAGGTCCGTGGGTAAGCTCCAGGCCTACTGCAGCACTGTACAGGATAAGTGGTACAAAAAATGTGTGAGTGCACCTTTAGCTCTAAGTAAAGCACACAATGTGGTTGCCAATTGATATGTGAAAATACTATTTGAGTCCTGGAATATGCCTGTGCCATAGGAAAGGTTAACTTCATTGATGTGATAACCTGGCCATTCAGTACATTCATGTCATGAGCTGACTTCATTTTATTGCCGCATAACATTGCTGAGCCTGACCATCTGAACCTGAGCATCACTTCTTACCCTGACGCACCCATCGCTCTGAAATAGGATCAATCTGAACTCATGAGGCCACATGACTTTTTCACTGATCCAAAGTCTAATCTTTATGCTCTCTAGCCAATTCAAGCCTTTTTTCTTATTAGTTTCACTAACAAGTGGTTTTCTTATGGCCACACATCACATTGTGTACGTATGGAAATGTCCTTACTTTTACTATTAGTCATAGCTATGTTTTTAACTGTTGCTTTTTCACCATGAAACTTCACCAAGTGATCTACATAATTTTTTGAGTTGACAGTTCAGTACAGTACTATTTTTTTCAGGTTTTAATAAAGTGTTCAAGGTTCACTGCTATTGGTAATGTCTCCCCTTGCTTTGTAAAACCAGAACTCAAGCCACTTTTAAGAAAGCTTAAAAGTTGTAGTTTTACATGATGCACCTGAAATACTCATTCCAGGGAATTTTTTGACCAAAATGTTAAAATATTGAACAATCTGGTGAGGCTGCTACACTTTAAAATCCACCATTGCAGATCAGCAGTGCATCGTTTTAAGCAGAGGTTTGTTTAGAACTCTCCACACTGGTGTAGTAGCAATCTAAAAAGAGTCTACTCCTTAACAGTTTGTCCAGACTGCTACAGTGACTGCCTGCTCGCCCAGAAAAGGATCAGAGTTTTGCTGGTCCTGACTGGAAGCAGAAGATCAGACAGATTGTTGCAGTCAGGCTGCAGGGCTTTATCAGGAAATGGGTCCTGGATGTTTAGTACCACAACTCCACTGATGTAACTCCTAAATAGCTGTTGTTCTTCATCAATCGGCTCATGAATCCGCAGATTCATGATCTTTTGCACTTACAGCTTCACTGTCCTTGTGTTCTGGACGTACCGCATCCACAATTTGTCGTGCACAGTGTTACACACTGTCCAGAAGAAACGCTGCTTTTTCATTCATTCATCTACTCTTCTGCTAGTCCTGTACAGGGTCGCGAGGGCCTGGAGCCTATCCCAGGAGCCAATCCATCGCAGGGTACACACACACACACACACACACACACACACACGCAGGGCACAAACACACCCTAATCTGCATGTCTTTGAACTATGGAAGGAACTGGAATAGCTGGAGGAAATCCTCCAAGCATGGGGAGAATGAGCAAGTTTCACGAACACAGACCAGATGCAGGAATTAAGCCCTCAAACATGGAGGTGCGAGGCCAGAGTGCTAACTACTACGCCACCGGTAGCACTACTTCCCATATCGAATCTTCCTCCCTTTATAAAGGGTTGTTGTAGGTATTGGTGGAAATGAACAAAGTACATTTAATTTGTTACTGTACTTTACTTGAGTAGATTTATCTGTTGATAATAGGGTGTATCTGATAATCCACTACACCTACAGCAAATGTCTGTGTGTGAGAGTTTGGATTTGATTATTCTCTCAAAACCCTCTGACACACCATTTTCCTATTGATATGCGTTAGGTTTCTAGTTAATATGCTATCGAACAGATTAGCTTAACACAGTTAAAATATTGGCTAACATAGTCTAAAGCTTAAATGTAGTTTTTAAATAGACATTTAATCGATTTTAGCGGTTTTCATGACAGCTTGTTGGGTTTAAATGGTGACATCTGGTCAGAATGTCTAAATAGTTCACCTTTCTCTTGCATTTTGTGTCATTTTTGAGACTACCTTGATGATAGCTGAAGCTCAAATAGCCTAGTCACACAAAATGGCGGTCAGTTCCACAAGATGGCGCTGTCGTACCACAGGGCTACGAGCGCGTGCATTACCGAATCCTGAAAGAAGCGTTTAGCTTTGTGTTTAATTCAATTAAATTATGTGACTTTAGTAAGCGGTAACAAGCTAACAATAAAAAGCTACTGGTCGGCTGTTCTACCAAGTGACCAGCTGTATCTATCATTAATAAACGTTTGCAGATATAAAACAGTACATTTGTTTAAAATTTAACTACATTTCAAGTGAACGTGATTCCCACATTTGCATAAATATATACTTTAAAAAAAAAGTAACAACCACTGTTGTACGTCACTTAAATATGTGTAATTTGATAAAATAAAAAACAACAACCACCACAAAAAACCCTCACACTGCTCAATGTTTTACTGACATTGATGTAAGGCCTACTTAACCTTTATACACACACTCTGCCTGGTAATAAATAAATAAATAAATAAAATTTGCTATTAAGAAAGTGTCAAATTATTCTCCAAAATCAAATGAAGAAAACTAAAGAAATTGCCTGGAATTGCGTTTTACGGTCCTGGAAGTTTAACGCTGAACTGTGAATGGTCGTAAAACTATTATGAATCAGTGTGATTGATCACTTAGACTCTTGAAGCTGCATGCTAAAACCAGACAGTAGAAATCGGAGCTATGTTTAATACTGAAAGTAAGAGTATGCACACACTGTGATGAGAACTTACAGGACACAAGAAAACCACTTGTTAGTGAGTCTAATCACTAAGACGTGAGAAAAAGTTGCTAGGGAGCATAAAGATTGAACTTATATGAGGAACTGTTACAGCTTATCATAAAAAAGTACTGATAAACTATGGACATAACATCTGGCTTTACATCTGGTTTATGTGTAAATGCATACTATGGAGTAAACAATAGTACAAACATCAATATAAGCATTATGAATTAAATCATTCAAATTTAATAATCATATTTTTTATTAAAATTTTTACACGAACACCTTACCTTTTAATTCCAGGCCAGATGATGTGTGCACATAATACAGGATCATATACATAAATAAATAGACATGTAAATAAGAAAGACAATTTATAGACCATTACTAAAAAAGTTGACCTCTCTGACATCACTATGAGTGCTGCTGAGTGACTGACCATGAATGTTGCACATCTTTGAAGACCTTCGAAATACTGTAATTTGTAAAAAAAAAAAAAAAATTCAATAATAATTACAGTAACAAACTCTCACTTTGGATGCTGTTTACTGCTAACCCGTGTGACTTATCACCATGAGTGTATTCCACGTTTGTGGAACATGGTAAAGAACATTAGAAAGGAGGAAGAAGAGAATGAGAAAATGCAAAGGAGGGAGGAGGAGAAATAGAAGGAAGTAGGGGAAAGATAAAGAAGAAGAGAATGTAGAGGAGGAGGAGGAAGAGAGAGAGAGAAAGGAGGGGAAGAAGAAGGAAATAGCGAGGAGCGTTTTATCGACACATCTTCAGGTATCTGATTCCAATCCACCACAATAATTAGATCTAGTATCATCTTTTACTGTTCAGACTACACAAAAGAAATCTGATTACAATCAGGATATGCCAAAAATCTGATTTGTGCTGGCAGTCTGACTAAGGCCTAAACTCCAAACTAATTCCAGTTTTAACACACTAAATTCCAGATTCATTTCAATTCTGAGTGAAATAAGTGTTCAAGTTACGACCCTGAAAATGTTAACACTTTTCTTCTTGTTTTTCTGCCGATATCGGCCTGAATGTTCTCACACAATAAAGACTTACACCAGACAAAACTATTTTTTATTCTTCAAAATAAATCCTAAACAACAAATCTTTAAAACATTCACAGTTTAAGGTCCACAGTACATGAAATCTAAGTCACTACAGTTTGACAAACATTAGCTAGCATAGAGCATTGATATCTGCTGCATTACCCCCCCCCAACAGACAGGGTACATTTGATTGTTAAACCCTATTAAAATCAGTGTTGAAAGTGTATGTTAACATGAAATACATACACCCAAAATGAGGAAGGTGGCACACAGGAGAATACCTGAACAAAAGCTGATTAACTCATCAAATATGTGATGGTTGGTAAAAGTCTAAAATTCTAGAAAGTTCTTTTGACATACAGAAAGTATTTACATCTTAAATGGTCTCAGTCACCAAAGCACAGTTACCAGTACATTTAAAAACACAGGCACAGCAAAAATCCTTATGTGAAACACCTCTGATTTGTCATGCTGCATAAACCTTTGGTCTATTGTACATTTGGATAATGCCTTAACAGATATACAATTTTTGAGAGTATTCATTTAGCGACTAGCACTTCTCTGAAACAGAAATGATTGTCTTGCTGATGGAATAGTTTAAGGTTGAGTGTTATTGGTGTAGTGCACCATTACCTGCAGAGTGAGTACTAATTTCTAATACACAGTGAAATCCGTTGTACATTCTGCATTTCACTTTTTCCACATAATCTACTGAGGACATCGGACTGTTCTGTCAATACAAAAGTTGGGGAAAGGGTACAGTAACTTATGACTTGTGACCTGAAAGGAAATAAAGTAGAAAAGGAAAAGAAAAGTACAACACAATCTAAGTGGGGCTCTGGACAAAAGGTTGGGTTAAAATGCCCCCTAGTGGTAAATCTTCAGTTTCTGAAGCATTATAAATCGAGAATTATGAGATCCTTGGGATTTCAAAGAGATTTAATAAACATTGAAAAAATGCTACCTGAGTATCTACTTTGATTCCTCTTATATACTCTTTATGTAACTTTGACAAAATTATGTACCAATTATGCATTACTGGCACAAAATCATCTTTTACAAAAATATGTTTTGATTATATGACCTGTAAATATTCACTAAAATCCTGCATTTGTTTGAGTTAATACTCTTGGTAGTAATTAGTCCTGTCTTATTTTATTCATCCCACCTTCCTGGTCTTTCTCTCTGGTGTCAAATGGGAGGTGCTGTAACAATGGCTCTATGTGTTTGTGTGTGCATGTGTGTGTTTGTGGATGTGTGTGTGTGTGTGTGTTGCGGGAGTAGATCCTTTAGGGGTTTCTGCAGATGAACCAGATCTCATTTCGACGAGAAGGCACCCCAGGATTCTCGTAAACGGCCACCATGTATTGGTCTTGGTGAATGTCATCAGAGGCTCCCAGCAGCTCCCACAGCAGGCTGATTTGCCGTGAGATTGTCTCCTCTGTGGTGGTGCCATAGAAAACCCTAATGGAAGCACATTCATGCATTCACCATACGCGTTCCACTGAAGAAAAGTGATTCATTTGAATCACTTTATGCTGCCTTTAAATCTTAATGTAACCTTGTTATAAATTTAATTATGTGAAATATGATGAAAATTTCTACAATGTTACCTTACTTCCTGAAACTGGTTAAAGGCTCAAGCAGTTTTCCTTTATGTGTAGTCTTGAAATGTTTCCTAATTTTAACTAATTTTAGACACTAACAATGTCAGCCACATTATCTTATTAGTACCACACATCTTCACAAGCATAAAAATACAGTGACGCCTCTTACCGAGTGATTACTCGCACCGAGTCCCTGTGGACGATGGTGATGTCTGGGTCAGCAGGCTGCGGAGGGTTTTCTTGGAACTCATCAGGCAAGTAATAAGCTGTCAGGACTTCACTTTCAAAGCTTCTTCCATCCTCCAGCATCGTTATTCCATTCACTACCGGGACGGTCATGCCCAAGTAACCACCTGGGGAAATCATTAAACAGGAACTGTTAAGTTTGAAATTATACAATGTTGTTATTGATATGTGATGTGTTAAATTATGTTAAATACCAGCAGAGTTTTCCTTGCAGATGAAGCGCATGATTTTCATGAAGCCAATGGAGATGCTCTGCTCATATAGCTTTTCTCCCACAGTGATGCAGGCCCATTTACCTGCTGGATACACTCTTTCCTCATATACCACCTCACCCAGCTAAAACACATGGGTGCACACGCACCAACACACACACAAAGAAAGTAATCAGACAAATGCATTTGCATCCATTCCTAGCATAACAAAGGCAGTACATTTGTATCTTACAAGATCACCTGAGTGTATAAATTTACAGATAAGAGACTCAATTATACATCTTTAATATTTCGGTGCATCAGGTTTTGGAGGCCCTCAGAGACTGTGTGGTGGGTGCATGACATTAAGCATTTCACCATTTTGCAAAGCGTGTCGAATGAAGCTTTAAGAGGGGATGTAAAGACCTGAGACAATGGAGTTAATGTGACAGACTGAAGAAGCTGCTAGTTGCAAGCATGAGCTTTGCACACAGGCGACAGCTACAGTATGTGGTATGGAGTGTCTGGCTGCCCTCTTTAGGCACAGAACTATCTTGGAAGAGAAACCCCATAGAAGAGGTGGGGTTGCTCAGAATCAACCTGGCGAGCTTACCGTCTCCAGCAGGTCTCCACATCACTAATAAGAAACGCAGAAATGCCTGTCAAACTCCCAGCAACAGCCATGACTGAAATTGATGGAATGCCAAAGAAGCAATGGCACTGCAAAGCTGACACGCTGCAGGGGTTGAGCTGCAGTACTTAAATATTTACTGCACAATGCACTTTCAGGGCTTTGACCATGGAGTTCCATAAGTATAACTAAATAAAAACGAGCTCTGCCATGAACATGGTTGATAATTTATGGGTTACTCCCATTTATAAATGAATAATAAAAAAAAAGTGTTACTGGAACTTGTAAATTTAGCAGAAACTTTTAGCTTGGTTTAGCCAAAATAAAACCATTTACACACAACTTTACTAATAGATGTAGTTTAACAGGGTGCTGCTAATAAATGTTTAATAGTCCCATAATATGTAGTTACTCTGGAGCTTATCCCAACAGCCAGCAGTTGCTGTGAGACGGGAAGACACCCTGCAAGTGACACCAGCCACGCACTTGGACACTTGGGGTAATTAAGCTCAGCCAAACCTCCTACTGGCTGAATCAAACTGGAACGCCTAGAAGCTTTGAGATAGTAACTCTACCTGTTACACCACAATGTTGCTTATCTTTTATAGGTTACACACTAGCTTAATGCATCACATGCTTGGGACATGCCTTTAGATTTGGACAAATGCCATTTAATGCTGTCTAGACATGCAACACAGAGCCACACCTTGTGCTACATTCACCTTAATTGGACTCACCATTGCTGACGCACAGCATTAGCAATATATGCTAATATAAAGTGTAGTGCAACATTAATGATATTATTAAATGGTGACTCAACCAATAATGAATTTGTTATTATACAGAATTAACTTGCTACAGTATATGTCATATGTTGTCCTAATATGTCTGGCCACTACTGTACATTTAACAGTGCTTTTAAACAGAAAACTATAGCAAGGGAACAATTTTAGTATTTTTGTATAGAATAAAAATATGATTTTTTAAATCATGTTATAATAATCAGAATTGGTATAAAAATATTTCTGAAAAATTATAGAGAAAATGTAAATATTTGAGTCTAATTGATACCTTTTCATGTGTTGATATGGTGACGAAAGGAACTGGTTGCTGTTCCTGATTTCTCCTAGTCATCTCCACAATTGGTCCAGTCATCTCTGGGGATAAAATATGAAGATCTGTGGTGTGAGTTGTGCTTAATTTGAAATGTTTATCTATCTATTATCTATTTTACGTAGTGTTTGTGATGTGGTAATCTTACTGGGAAAAATGTACTTCCAACCATCTAACGGAACACCCACCAAGTATTAATTTGGTGTTTTACGCCTGTTTATTTCCCTGTAGAACTGGGGCAAATAAATGTTTTTAGCATTTATAAGCACCCAATGCCAGAGAACAGTTTAATGCATTGAAACTTGGACAGCAATCTCTACAGATAAAACTACCATATGCCTAAGTTCTCATTTGCAGCCTGGATTGACTCAAATTAGTTTTTTCACCCTAATGTGACACAGATTTTATTTTTTTAGTGCAAAATACATACATGTCTAAATACATGTCTAAATACATAAATCTGTCATGTTTTCAGATCTGAGTCACTTTTGTGAGTCAGTTTCACACCTTGGAATTACACTTTTGATCAGAATCACTTTCAAGGAAAAAAGTGCATTATTTGGATACCTCATTTTAACAAATTATGTGCCAATAAAGATAGTGCTTCTGGCTTCAAGATGACCTTGATTTGATACTCAACATGTCTTGAGGCAAGCTTGGTAGGCATGCAGTTTGCAGTTTAAGTCGGATTTGTTCTTTACACTCCTTTGACATTTGTTCTTACACTCCTTTGACATGAATATACAATGTAAAGCATACCAATCCACTTGACCAAAGCTGTCCCCACACTGCAGTCATGTGGCCAAAAACCATAACCGCGCCTAAAGAAATGAAGCTCACAGTGAAATCAGTGTCGTCTCTTCACCTTTAAATCACAAGGGGAATCCCGGATACCATTTTGTCTCAGAGCTGTTTTCCACTCTATTGGACTGTGAACGCTGTTTTGTTGATAATTTTCCGACATTAGAATTATTCACCATCACGGCAGCTTTACAAAACAGCCATTTTCTGTCATCACGCTTCCGAACTGATTCAGTGAAGCTGGTCAGGCTGACTCATTTCTCTCGCATCCCCACACGCATACACATACAATATACCGGACTTTAGACATTTTATACATTCACTGACACACTGAAAATATTGTATATAATTATTGGTATCTGGTGTAAGATTATATGTTAAGAATCTACACATAGTAACCCAACTTTTTTTAGGTGGAGTGAAAATTTAAAAAATTGTTCAAATGAAACTCCACGCTTCATCACCTTAATAACAGTGGATGTTTGCAGTCTGAGGTTAGCATTCAGTTGGCAACATGACTGTTTGTAATAGGATTAATGTCACTGTCTCTCTCACCAGCTGCACTTATGTGATATCTAAATATCTAAGAAGCTAAATTAGTACTGACAACCTTAAAGCTTGGTCAACAAGGAATAAACAAGGAATCAGTCAGTTAATTAAAAAAGAAACGTACCTCTCGGGATGGTCACCTGATGTGTTCGCCCCACAGCCTGCCAGTGAGCAAGCAGCCTTTCTGATTCCCCCTCATCTGCTGGCTGAGCGTTATCAGTCATGTCATCATCTAACTGCTCATCATCCAGTTCAGCAAGATCCTCCATGGAGATAAGAGCCATTTTGGCCAAATTTGCAGTGTGACCTGAAATACAGAATGACAATGGTTTTAGGTTACTAAACACAAGATGTGAAAACGTAGGATTGCCAACCTTAATCAAAAAAGCAGTATTACTCTAAAAATAAGGCCTTATTCACCAAACAACCTTCTATCAAACTTTTTAAAACCAGGCTTGTAAGAAGCATGTTTTCACCCCTTTCTATCCTTACAGATAATAATAAAATAACATAAAAACTTAACTGCCATCAAAAGACAATTTTAATTAACACACATCTCTAACCCCACTTCTACTTACTACAACACCTTTAGAATACAATTGACATGGTGTGACCTACACACTGCAAGCACACACCCATGCTTTAGCGTCAATCTGTGATCTTGTATACCCATTTTGGCACTAACTCCAATACTCAAGGGGCAATACAGGGAAAATCTGAGGAAAGAATAAGAGCAATTCATTGCAATTACCATTCGTTCCCAATCAACAGAAATATGAAGCTTGGATGTAGACAAAATAATTTGAATATGAAAATTTTAAATTCTTCATTTATCTCTTTATCCCTTTATTTATATACATCCCTTTATAAGAATTCATTTTTGTATTGTATTTTTACACTACAATATCTTTTTTCTTCTCCATACTACATGAAAAAGTACATATATTAAATTACCTTGAAATGTTAAATTATACACTTTCCAAAAAAGTTTATTTAATTTACTTATTTACATTTTATTCACATTTAAGGGCCCAGTTGTTACAGATGGGACATCCATTTACTAGAGACCCAGAGGAGTTTAGCAACACATTGATATGCACAATAAAATTCTTTCATAAAATTATGATGAAGGGGATAACTGGTTAACACAAGTTATACTATAATAAAATTCTTTCATAAAATTATGACGAAGGGGATGACTGGTTAACACAAGTTATACTATATCAAAAACAATAATGCAATATTAAACGTCATATTAGAAGACACTACACTACAATGGATGCACTACAAATCCAAAAGCATGTGAGCACCTGACGGTCACAAACATACTGCTACAATGGTGGATGCACGCGGTTCTGTAAGATGTCTTTGTATGCTGTAGCTTTAAGATTTTCCTTTAATGGAAGTAAGGGAGCCCAATAATGTTTCCGCTCAACGATCGCCCTGCACACAATGTCCGAATCTGTAAGGATGTCGAGGGTCAGGGTAGGAACGGAAGAGGCCTGCACAAAGCTCTGACCTCGACCCCACTGAACACCTTTTGGGTTAAACAGGAACGCTGACTGTGCCCCTGGAGTCCTTGCCCAATCTCATTAATGCTCTTGAGGCTGAACGAGCACAAATCCCCTTCAACCATAATGCAAACTCTAGTAGAAAACCTTTCCAGATGAGTACAGGTTATTAAAACAGCAAACAGGAACGTATGTGGAATGGGAAAATCAGTATACTGTATATGGGTGTGAATGGGCAGGTGTTCACATAGTGCATAGTGCGATATAGATTAATATGAATTATGAATTACAAACACTTAACTCATCAACGGGCCTGTTAAGTGTGTGATATTATGACCAGTGTGTGAAATTATAATTGTGAATCATATGTGAATGAGTGATGAAATTATTTAGTTAATTGATACTATATTTTGGTTTATTCTTGTGAGAATGACAATCCTAAAACTTTTAAAATCGTGTCAAACAAGCATAATCACTATGATACCGCAATATAATTTAGTGGTATTTTCTCATTTATCATAAATAACTTGATTAGGTTGAGTATTTCCTCTCCATGAAATGGGATTAAGCCCGAGGACACCTTGTTTCCCCCCCTCATTCCCTCCAAGAAAGTAGGTCAACCAGCAGGAAACACAGCAACACATAGAAAACTCGCGTTTCTTTCACATAACCTACGCCTATATGTCGGTGCCTGGCTGTTCCTCCGAGTCCACTCGGCTTTTTATTAGAATTAAACAAACTGCCGCAGTTCAAGACTATACTGTACATCAACCTGTAAACACCGACGTTTAAACAAAACATCGTGGAATTATATCGCAGCTGTTGGGATACACACACACAGACACCAGGCTATATGTACACACGTTACACTCAGAAACTAGTGTGATAAACAGACTAGTAAACACTCACCCGGTTCAGGAAGAGACGCGAGCGGAGCGGCGGCGGCGGCAGCTGCGGCTGTTCTGTCAGTCTCACGCGCCACCAGCGGCTAGAGCGCGCAGCTCGGCGGTCACGTGACCTCTGTGTCTAATCTCCGGGAAAATGGGCGTGAATAAAAGGAAGAAGTGTGAAGAATAAATACAAGCTGTTTGTCTGAGCAAATTAGCGCATGAAATAAGAGTCGGACTTATCAGACGGGTATTAATGTTTCGTGAAAACAAAGTAAAAAAAAAAAAAACAACTGTTTTCCTTTTGTTTCTTCAAAATGATAAAAAAAAAAGACAAAACAGTGTGGTAGGAGCAAATTAAAAGTGTAAAAGAAAACTTTTGCTTAATTAAATAGCAATGTGAAATATACTGCTCAAAAAAATAAAGGGAAAACATAGTCCCGGTTTGACTTGAACTTGCATACACATATGAGAGGCGTTCAAGTCAAACTGGGACTAAGTGTTCCCTTTTTTTTTGTCAGTATATATAAGAGAAAGATTAATTGGTTTTCTTTTTAGAAACCTTTATTTTTTAAATGCATACAGCATTTTATCAAAAAATAAACATTTTCATTATTCACAATACAAAGAATAGCTTAAAGTTGACTGAGATGAATTAAGTGCATTACAGTGCCTTCTTATACATTCTTATTTTAAAGCCTTTTCTCAGATGCAAAAACTAAAAAAAAAAAAAAAGTGTAAAAAAAACTAAGGCACACATTAAGTCAAGTCAAGTCAAATTTATTTATAGCACATTTAAAAACAACCGAAGTTGACCAAAGTGCTGTACAATAATAATAATTAAAAAACTGAATTAAACAGCATAAAATGAAAGCAAAATAAAATGTAATATAACTATGTAAAAAGTAAATAAAAATCAGTTAGTGACAGTTACTAAAAACAATAATCAAATGAAATCATGCATAGATAATTAAATTAAAAAACATAATCAGCAGAATTTTGGACAAGCTGTAGACGAGAGAGAGAGATGACTGACTGATCCCTGTATATAACGCATTACAGTTATCAAGTCGAGATGAAGGCATGAATTACTTTCTCAAAAATTTTGAACGATAAAAAAGGTTTAATCTTAGCTAAAATTCTCAGTTGAAAGAAACTAGATTTAACCACTGAGTTTATTTGTTTATCAAATTTAAAATCATTATCAAATATTACGCCTAAATTCCTTATAAATGGTTTACAGTAATTCGCTAATGGAGCAAAGTCGCTGCTAGGAGCACACAAGGAATCCATTTTTTCAAAGGCCACAATCTCAGTTTTATTTTTATTTAATTTGAGAAAATTTAGAGACATCCATGCTTTAATGTCATCTAAACAAGCTATAAGGGACTTGATGGCATTTTTTTGTGTTTGTTCTTTAAAGGCAAATAGATCTGAGTGTCGTCAGTATAACAGTGAAAAGAGATACCGTGCTTGTTTATGACGGAACCCAGAGGCAGCATATATAAAGAAAAGAGAAAGGGACCAAGATGGAACCCTGCGGTACCCCACAAGTTAGTGGAGCCTCTGAAGAAGAAAAGCCACCTAGGCTCACTGAAAAGGTTCTGTTAGTCAGATAGGATTTAATCCAGTTCAGAGCCAATCCTCGGATGCCACAGCAGTTTTCGAGGCGTGAGATAAGAATGTTGTGATCTATAATACCAAACGTCGCACTAAGATCTAAAAGCACTAAAATAGCAGGATCTCCTGAATCAGCTGTCAATAAAAGATTTTTTTTTTTACTTTTAAAAGTGCAGTTTCTGTGCTGTGATATGCTTTAAAATCAGACTGAAATAATAAAAAATTTGCATTTTCATTTAGAAAAGTCTGCAGCTGTAAGCACAGAGAGAAATGGCAATTTTGATATCGGTCTGAAATTTGTTAGGTCTGTGAGGTCAAGATTGGGCTTTTTCAGCAGAGGCTGGACAACAGCATGCTTAAAAGCATCAGGAACAATTCCAGTTTCGAGACTATGATTAATCAATGTTAAAACACTAGAACCAATTGAAATAAAGGCCTCTTTAATGAGTCTGGCTGGAACAATGTCTAGGGGACAATAAGTAGGTTTCAAATGAACAATTATACCATGCAAATGAGAGAGAGAAACAGGGTTGAACTGGTTTAGCACAGTTAACCACACTGGAGGCACAGATGGATCATGAGCAGGAGGTGTAATAAGTGCTCTAATGTCATTGAATTTATTTATAAAAAATGTTAGGAAATTTTCACACTTAATTGCAGTAATATCATGGCAAGTGGTGTCTGTGGGGTTAATAACAGTGTTTAATGTCTTGAATAGAACTCTTGGTTTGTGGTGGTTATTTTCGATCAGACCAGAAAAATATTTAACTCTATCTGTTTTTGACAGTTTTCTGGTATTCTGACAGGCATTCTTTAAAAATCTCAAAGGACACCTGTAACTTATCTTTTTTCCATTTACGTTCAGCTCTCCGGCATTTCTGTCTGATAGAGCGGGTTCTCTCATTTAACCAGGGCTCAGATTTTAGTTTGGAGCGCTTTGGTTTAAGAGGGGCGAAACAGTCGAGAATGCGTGAGCAGGTGGAGCTAAACAGAATGCAGGATTTAACGGGACAGGAAACACTAACTTAACTTTCAGAACTAAAAGTTTCAAAATCTACAGCTCAGGCATAACATAAGCCTTTACTGACTTCTTATTGGAATACTTTGTGATGACATTTAGGATGCAAAAATCCATGGACAGGAACAAGAGTCCATACACTGTGTTTTAAGTCAATATATTCATTAGAATATAAATGTCTCTCTTGGACGTGTGTGTGCACACTAGTCTTTAAAGGAGCACATGATTGCAATGAAGAGATGTAAGCATGTCAACATGCTCTGAACTGAGGCTTGTCCTGCGCTTTAAAGCAATGTTTCCTGCTGCGGAAAACATTTTTCATTGATAAAAGTTTTTTCATCATTCCCTTCCATTTTGCAGCCCGCAACAGAACGCTCCCTCAAATTACACCGCTAACTGTGTGCGTCTCCTTCCGCGTTTGTGCGTGACGTAAGCGCTTCTTCTTTGTCGGTGTTTACTGACGGCTTGCATCCGAAAGCGCGCTGCGTCCCGTCAAATAATTGTTTAAATACATAACGCAAGCTTTTAAAATTAATTAAAAATTTAAATAAGCTTCGAGGCAGAAGAATTTGTTTGTCGTTTCTGATGACCGGACTTATGCTTCTTTGTTGAACTCGATGACATATCTGCTTTTACAGTTCAACACTTGTACTCAGCAGCGACACTCTTCGCTAGGTAGGATGGACCTGAACCATACAGTGAATCAGAGAGGGGTGTGATTTGACTGGAGATGCAGAAATAAGCCGTAATTTTTCTTAATTTGTAACTCTTTCGTAGATACATTTCTAATTTCTTTTAAATTACTACTAGTAGTGTTATTACTAATAAAGCAGATATCTGGGGGCCCCTAAAGAGCGTGGGCCCTTAGAATTGTCCTAACTCCCCCACCCCTTAGCGGCGCCCCTGGTCTTGAGGAATAGTTCTCCGGGTTTTCTGAATGATGTTTTTGTCTCTCTTTTTCAGTCCAGTCCATGTTCGTGATCATTTTCAGAGAAATGTTTTTTGTTTGTGATCTATGAATCACTCATTCACTCATCATCTATACTGCTTATCCTGTATTCAGGGTCACGGGGGTCTGGAGCCTATCCCAGGAGACTTAGAGCACGAGGCGGGGTACACCCTGGACAGGGTGCCAATCCACTGCAGGGCACATACACACACACACACACACACCAGTTACTTTACATTTGGGAACACCAATTAGCCTAATCTGCAGGACTGTGGGAGGAAACCGGAGTACCCGGAGGAAACCCACCAAGCACGGGGAGAACATGCAAACTCCATGCACACAGAGACGGGAATCGAGCCTGGTTGGGAATCAAACCCGGACCCTGGAGGTGTAAGGCGACAGTGCTAACCACTACAGCACCATGCCACCAAGTCAAGCATAAAAAACATCTAACTTAATGCAGGAACCAGTAAAAACAGGTACAGACGATGGCAATTAATTAGGCCAGTGATTAATATACTAGTGATGCTGAATGATGAGTGGTTGGAACAGATGAGAGAAGAAATTAGGTTGTTGCTGAGGTTGTTAAATAAACTACCAATTTTTAAAAGGTTTATTCAGGCATTTTGCAGCCTGTCACTGTAAACCATTTGTTCCCATTTTCTTAATTAAATTTACATATAGATATGTACATTGATTATTCAATATATACTTCATGTTTTTTTAAAATCTCTGTTTGCTTATTTCTTTCTTCATTAACTTTAGTATTTCCATATTAGTATTCATGTTATTATTATAATGTATTTCCTCATTAATATGACAGAAGTGGACGGATGTTCAGCTAAACTAATAAAAAAAAAGTTTTGGAGCTTTTTAGGTTTTTAATTTAATTAAATTGTACATAGATTGTAGTAGGTGTTTTAAATAATAAAAAAAGTCAATAGATTTCCATATATTTTAGGGCCTCTTTTAAATTCCACCCACTCCAAAAATAGTGAAAGGAAAACTGGAAGTAAATACTAACAAATGGTGTTGAACAGGAAACTAGATAACATTTACTTATTTCCTCTTTTTATACATCATATATTTTTTTCAAGATTGTTTTTTATGAAATTAATTCCTCAGGATATCTGTTCTCCTTTTCAAACAAAATAATGATTTCACACATGGTCCAAAAAAAAAAAAAAACTGTACAGATAAAACTGAAATGTTGTGCCTTATTTGAAAGCAAATCCATAGAAATATCAGCAGGACTCATTGCTATAACAAGAATTCAATCTTATACAATTCTTTACCCAGGTGGAACTGAATTAACCTGAGTAGCTTATGCTGCATCAGGAAAAATATTCCATGCCGATCCTAACAAAAAATTACATCTAACATAAATTTTTTTTTTTTGCTGTTTTAAAACAACTTAAACAATTTTTTTTCTTACTTTTCTGCCTGTAGAAAACTAGGCTATAAGTATAGACCTATGCTAATGCTTGCCTTCAAAATCTCAAACGGCAAACCAGGTGTTCTCAGTGCAATAATTTCGAAATGAATATGAAGTAAAACACAACAAAACAAAATGTAAATGACCCGTGCCTCACCACTTTTTTTTTGTTTTTTTGGCAGAGTCAGATTTCCTAATGAGGTATAAACATACAAATGGTGAATGTTAAAAAAAAAATCATCAAATAAATCATATTGCACATTTCATATTAAAAGACTGCGTACAGTAGATGCATTCCTAAATTATTAATAACAATGATTAGTGGGTTTAAAACTCAAGCACCAGATTTCGAAAAAATCAAGATTTAAAAATTTCAGCCGACAAAACAATCAATAAATGGAGACATTTCACTCATACATACATGGTACATAAGCTAGAAATATAAATGCTTGCTTCAAGATAATAAAAATTAAAAAAAAATAAAAAAAAAGAATTGTTTGCGATTAAGTGTGAATGCACGCATGTGTGTGGGTGTTTTATTTTCCAGTGCCGTCATACAGCCCCACAGTACTGGAGCTCAGGGCTCGACTGTCTCTCAGCCTTCTGCTTGCTCTTCCACCCTATCAACAGGAAAGAAAACTCAGCTTAACACTCAGGAAGCTATGCCCATTTTTGCTCATTTGTGATACCTATGTTGACAGTAAATTATTATCATATTAATAATATTTATTAGTATTGTGTATATACATATAAACATATATATATATATATTATATGCTTATAAAGTTTTATTTAAGCTGTTTAATGGTAACAAGTCTCTTCCTGTATGACCAAGATTGCCGAACTTAACAACCACAAGGTATAATTGGCCAAATGATTTTTCTTGAAAACTGTGGTCCTGCTGCTTGAAAACTGGATAATAATGCTATTTTTTTCTGTTTCCGGGGTAGGTTTTTTTTTTCACATAGGCCTAAATTTCAATCCAGTAACTTGTAATCTGAATGCATTGTTACAGAAACATATGGGGGGCCTATAAGCCCTTTTTTAGGACTCATTCTAAAAGCGAAAATGTACAACAACTCAAACATTTTACCGATTTATAAGACAGACAGCTGTTTACTGCTAACTCTCAAGCCTCCACAGATCCCTGAGGCCAGACTCAACTTACAAAACTTACAAAACTTACAAAATCAACTTCCCAAATTAATCAACAATTTGTCAAAATAGGTGTTATCACAAACATTTAGGCCTATATCACTGGACAATGTATTACAAATGATGAACAATCTTACCTGAAAAGCCTCATAATCATCTCCTGTCCTGTTCAGGTAATTCAGTGAGGCTGCTCTCTTTAGGCTACATGAGATTAATGACAAGGTGCAGTTATTTTCTCTGTATGAAATGTTCCAAATATCAGAATATCTTTTGAAATACTGTGCAAGGAAAACACAATTTAATGAGAAAGGGGGGGGCAGAAATTTTGGGGAAATATTCTGTAGTAATCTGTATGCTAGGCCAATGTTAAAAATGAGTAATTGGTATAATATATTAAATGACATATGGCAGAAATTACATATAAATATACGTAAATTACATAAACATATATGTTTAGACCTCACTTGCTGATCAAGCAACAATGTAGTCTAGTTCAATACTTTACTTGAAAGTGAAATTTGGGTTCTTAAAGATTTGATTGCCTTTGAAATGTATTAATTAAAAACTCTAATCTTACTTAGGGTTAGGGGAGTCTTGCAGTATGGTTTCCTGCAGTTTCTTCACCAACATCTCGCTGCTTCTGCGCAGCACCTCTCGCATTTTGCCTAAAGAACCAGCTCTTTTCAAAATGCTATCCTACACACACACACACACACACACACACACACACACACACACACACACACACACACACACACACACACACAGACACACTTATTATATCTTATTATCCTATGGAACACCTTTCACACATTATCTTCCATTCCTGGGACATTTAGTCTACAAATGCGATTGTTTTTGTCACATTGACAGTTTTTCTAGGAACTAAAAAAAATCAGCTTACCCTGTAAAACATCTCTCTCTCTCTCAAACACATGCACACTCTCTTATAAAATGAAGGGACTAATGAAAAGCTCAGGTCACTCGGTGCATGCTGGATTACAGTAGTCCTTGTGGTAAACCCTGTTCCCATGGAAACCAAGATGTAGGTCACCACATGAGAGAAAGCCAATAGTCAGCAATCATACAGCTACGGATCAGACAGATCACTCCTTTACAATTGTAAGCATTTACTGCCTTAGGTTAAAGACATTATGAAAGTCCATGTAGTCTAAATATTGCTGATATACCATCAAGTGACTACAGAAACATTTGAAACATAGACATGCAAGGGACAAATTTATACATCAGTTCTGTGTTGTTAGCAAGTTAAATGTAGTTTTGGAGGAATTTCATGTCAGGGATTTCTCACATGAATATTGGTAATTGTTGGTAACAATGAAAATAATTTTTTTGATTTGTGGATTTGTTAAAAGTTATGTTGTTTATTCCACACTAAAAAAAAAAAAAAAAAATTTTTTGCACTCTGCTGCCTGAAAAGTGAATTGCAATTGTAATAAAACCCTAAATAAACCTCTCCTACTTCATTGAAACTTTCTATGCTTTCTTGTTTGCCGTTTAAGAAAAAAGAACAGTTTCAAATGCAAAACACATAGCAATCTAAATTATCTGTGAAATGAGCTCATTATGATGTCTATAGCTATACACTTTTAAGCATTATTGTTTTTGCTCATTTTTGTTCACTTTACATGTAGTTATTATATTCTACTATACAATACTTATTTCCAACCAAATAATCTGATTGGACAAGAGGCACTCGACAAGTAGTGATATATAGCATAACAACACTGGGAAGTTTAACTATATGCATCACTCCACATCACAGATGTTCTTTCAGTCGTTAATTACACTAACTTTCGGTCGCCAGCATGGATGTAAATTGTGCGGTACGGTCCGCAGTACTGGAAAGAGAGGATAGCAGCTGCCTACCAAAACCTATCAAAGCAAGTTGCGGAAGCACTTTCAGCAAGGAACCATATCTAATAATGGTGTGCCATCTTAAACAATACTAGCTTAGTAATTGCTTGCGAGTGGCGCAGTGGTAAAAGCGCTCGCCCTATCATCCGGAAATCGCTAGTTCGGTTCCCGGGTGATGCTGTAACCTCTCGCAGCCGGAGGTCTAGAGAGAGCTGATTGGTCGAGCTCTCTCAGAGGGGAGGGATGAGAGGCACTTAGTGCTCCCACATTAATCACGGCTCTACAGCCAGTCAGGGGCGTCTGTATGTATATATATATATATATATATATATATATATTCTAAATTGCCTCTGCATTGATTTATTTGCACCTAAGGTGAGCTACAAAGCTTACTAGCTTCCTAAATCCCTCTCCAACCCTAGATCAAGGGCAATATTTTGTGTGTGGATCAAGTAATTGTAAACCCTACATAGCGCATTAGCTTTCCATTAAACACTCTTTGGCTTGTGACCCTGTTAATTTCATCAACTGTCAGTTGCTAACTGTCGGTCGCCAGATCAGTGCTAATTTCACAGAAGTCACAGAAGGTTATGTGTTGGCAGAAAAAAAAAACTGAATAAAAATATTCAAGCAAATAAATATGTTGATAATAAATGCCATTTGTAGGGCTTATAATAGAAATAAATAAAATGTAAAAGCAGATCATTCTTCAGAAACATGCAATTAAGCAATATCACACTTGAGGTTGTGCTGTTGTACTGAATATCAGCACTTCCATTCCTGTGATTTATGGAAGAATAAATATTTCTAAAGCATAACCAATAATACCTTTATGTGAATAGTAAAGCAATAGTTGCTAGCAGGTTTCTTAGCAAAACAAGCTACTTAAAAAGGATCAGGGATATTTTACCATACAAATGTTTTATAACTTTAGCACTTGGTTTCAACTAGAAACTAGTGTAGAAAATCAACCTACTGCGGCCATTTTCAGCTCCGACTTGGAATTCCTTATTTTTTTCCTTTTTTTTAAAGAAAGCTTGCAAACACAATTGCTGCCTCCCCGAGACTGCACTCACTCATTAGCACAGTTTAAAGGCCGACCACATTTTTAAAGCCTTTGCTACCCCATACTGAGATAAATTTACTTTGCAAATCATGTCTTAAACCTCCTGTTAGTGTCTTAAAGCCCGTTGAAAATGACTTGTCACTCTGCTCTTTGTCACGCAAATGCACACTATAAATACAAGCATCTGTGTAGAAAACCACAAACCTGTATAAGCTTTCATCTGTGAAAATAAATATCCTGGAATATAAAAGTCTTATATTATAAATATAGAACTTCATGCTATGCAGATTTAATTATACCTGATCATCTGGCAAATATTATACACAACTGCATTATACATCATCTACATTTACAGCGGTGTTATATATTGGAGATTTAACAACATCCTTTTTAAAAATTTAAGATATGATCTGCTATAGAACCATTGTATATAACTGTATGTTATGGCACAATATGTTTTTCATAGTATTACACCTGCTCCATGTTACTTTTCTATCCGGTTATTATGCAAACTATTGCATTTATGGTCAGCATGTTTGGTCCATAATGTAATTTGCAGTCAGTCAGTAAACATAGGTATGTGAACAGAACACAAACTGTCTCACAGCACCATTCTAACACCCTTATACCATTATGTCCTGATTGATGTGTTTCATCAGAGCTGTAACTGTCTCGTAAAGTCTAGCTTTGAAATTTAACATAGCTGTGATTGTGAACCTCTTTTCTATCTTATCAGTGAAGCATAAGAGAGTAACACATTTAAATTAAGAAAGAAAGAAGAAAGATAGAAAGAAAAAAGGGGAATAACAAAATAAATGAGATGATCAGAGAGGGAAAAGCAATGGGATCTGATGTGTTGTGAGATCAAAAGAAGTAAGATGACAAAGTCTAATGTCAAAAGAGAGACCACACAGGAGAAAGAGCAAGAAAGAGAAAGACTACAAAGTACCCGACATAGTTTTCTGTTGAGTCAAAGTGGTTAAATTAGGTATGACTAGAGGGCAACAACAAACTGTCAAACTCATGTCTTTCAAGAGATGTGTGATGCATATTCTGTTTTGAAAAATGACTGTCATGCATAAAGTTTGTTTGGTCATTTATTTATGATTTCTTCTGCACTATCTGCTCCATCAGTGAATGTGGAGGGTTAAAATTTTAGGGTTAAATAATTTAAACCAGGACATTGCGGGGCAACATTCACACTCTGGATGTACCTCAATGATTTATCTATAGCTGTATCTTTAAGTCTATCAGGCTCCAAATATTTGCATTTGAGTCTGTATTTGGATTTAAACAGAGTTGGGAGTGGACCAAACAAGAAGCACTGTACATTTTGTATTTTATTCATAGAGATGTGGATTTAACGCTGTTTGTTTTTTTAATGCTGCTCATCCATCATTTTCATTCGTACCGTATATAATAACATGTTCTTATGAATGGATTTGTTTCTACAGTATTTCTCAAACTCTCAGCCTAATTTAAACCAGATATCATTTTCCCAGTCATATACACATCCTTTCTTAAAGAAACAGCTCATTTAAAAATTATATTTATAATTTAATTATTTTATTATTATACATTATTTTACTTTATTATTGTATAATGTATATATTTGACATGATTCTACAGTATAATATTGCAGTGGATCTAAGACGTTAATGTAAAAACTACACTCAGTACAAAGGTTTCCTTTAAGAGTTATTTGGTTTGACCCTGTGTAGAACCCTACAACATAAGGTTCTCCCCTTTATAAAACTAGAACATATGGAATTCTTATTTTTTTAAGAAAGTTTTAAATAAAGTCACACAGAGTTATTACTATAGTTTATGTTACATACTGACTTACTCTACGCTATTGCTATGAACTACATTATGCTTGGACATAGAATTAGTTTAGCTGGAACAGTAGTGTAAAGCTGGAGACATTGAAGATACCAATATACAGTAGCTCCATTATAAACATGACCATACAGACTGTCCCTGATAATACACATTATTGATCATTTTAAAATGAAATTATGTCGCTTGAGAGGCAAAGTTTAATGTTATTGTTTCAAAGCGCATAATATGCAAAGAGATGAGCAAGTTTGCAATTTTCGCATTTGCAAAAAAAATTATAAATAAATAAATAAATAAATAAATAAATAAATAAATAAATAAATACATTTTGGCTACAAGCATGGCTTGGCTGATGAACAGAAAATGGTGTGGTTGTGATTTGTCACCAAATTATTCCTTTAAGACAGCTCTGAGGCAGGCAAAATTGAGACAAGATGAAAGTAAATGGTTTTATAATTGCACTGAAGCACTTCACAACCTTCCTTATCCATTCAATATGAGCCACTCAGTCTTCCTGTCACACACACGCACACATACACACATCATTAATACAGCAGTGAAGCGAATAGATAACGACGAAATGAGCACTAATGAGCACTGAGGGGGGTTGGGCTGTATATGTGGGTCAGCAGGGTGGTCTTTAAGGGGGAAAAAAAACGTGCAATTATACCACCAACATTCTTAGTGAATACACGCACACACAATGACACACCGTGGCAAAGTCCCACTGGGCCTCAATGCTTTGGGACTTGATGCTTTCTAGCCCAGACTACAGTTTATTTTATCCATATTATTAGATCATTAGATATTAGATATGTAAGCTGATTGTTTTGCACAATAGCACAGGATCTGGTCTGTGTAACATTGTCCTGTATATTTTATCATGTACAGTATTCATGTCTATCCATGCTGAAAAGCCCTTACCCCACTCAACTCAACGTTGCCATCATCTCCAGCTTCATACTTAACACTGTACTGAGAAGAGCTTCTTCTACGGCCTGCATCCACTGTGGCTCCCTGAAGCAGACACACGTACTTAATTAACAAAGCTATTAAGACAAAAAAAAAAAGTGTAGGTCAATGCTGGAATTTTCTTTGTGAACAGAACTGTATATATATATTCTAACAGCTTACTTTTGGTAACTTCGTCACACTCGCTCCTTTCTATTTTCATGCAAAACCCAGGAGTCGACATTACTGATTTTTTTTACCCATCTGAAAACTGATCTTTCATGTAATATGTCGCTTTCTTTACAGGCATGCAAATATTCTTCTGTAATGTTATTTATTCATTAATTTTAGTGTAGGGAATGGTCTTGTACATAATAATGCAGACATAATAAACTTATATAACAAAATTTGTACTACAGATAATATGGCGCCCAAGACCTTTGCACAGTACTGTATATATCTAAAATATTTAGTTTATACAATATGCACTAAACAATGACTAGAAACACACAGTATCAATGCCTTGAAAAGAAAAAGGTCTTAGGGCTTGTGTGTCAAACAGAGCTGGATAATGCTGCTTGAAATTCTACTACCTTTAAAGGTAATTCTAATCCAGGTGCAGCTCATGACTTGAGCCATACCTGCAGGATTAGTTTATTTCTAAGCACCTGGGTCCAGTTGTTCAAAAAGTTTAATCTGGATTAAAATGATCCATCTTTGGAAATCCCATGGTTTAGTCTCCAGGATCAGGTAATCCATCTTACTTTTCCACCGGTCGTTCAAAGCAACATTGGACTGGATCACCCCGCTCCAGAAACAAACTTTTTAGGATTAGCAAATCAGGATTACCAGCGCTCTAAAGCGGACTACACATCACAATGCAGACTAGTAGCTATGTAAAGAACAGGAGGTAGAAGAGCCAGCATGGGCTCATTAAGTGTTTTTTTTTTTTTCAACAAACCCAAAACAGCACAATAAAACAATAAAAATAAAAAAAACTTTAAATAAAAATTTTAAAATTTATCCCACATCATTCACCAATGTGAATTAAATCATTTACAGACCTTGAGCATTGATTAATTTAGTTAAACACAAGGCAAAACTCATCAGCTAATGGATGTTTATTGTATAACGGGTGTGTGTGTTTTGAAAGACCAATTACACAGCCATCTGTTTTAGCCTTTCTCAGAGGACTTACAGAGAACCTCTGACATGGCACATATTGTCCAACATCTTGACCTAAGGTGCACATCTGAAGAACTGTATGTTTGATTTTGCTGTGGGAATGTAGACATTAAGTACACTGCAGGACTTATCAGACCAAAACATTATGGGAGAACACAAAGGAGTCATCATCTGGAATTTCTACCTAAATTGTTGGTGCCGATATCGTAGTGAACAAATCAACTGTGAATGATGTTGTAAAAGCTGTTTCAATTACATTGATCATCATTGGTCAGTCAATTTGATTAATTCCCAAAGAATGAGCAGATTGCCCAAACCAAGTACAGGTTTTTGTTTTTGCAGAACATGCTCAATACTGTTGTGCACAGGCAAACACCTCATAGGAGGGCGTGGGAGTGGACAGAAAAAGAGCTGGCACAGCATCAATATTCAACTTGTGGATGATGCTGACCTGATCATCTAAATCTGCATAGAGAAGTGGCCCTCTGGTGTCCACTCAGAATGAGGGACAGACCAGATGTAAAATTGTAATAAAAGATGCAATTGTTAAAAAATAAATTTTCAATGGTTCATTGACTTTTGTCATAGTAATTAATATAAAGTGATAAATGACCGGTGAAATATTATATATTATTTTTGTTTGAGAGGTGGTTTTGGGTGTAAAATTCTCCTTTTTGACTTGTGGTAGGTTTCTTGCCTGCCATGCGGAAGGTCTGGGATTGATTTCCAGCCAATGCCCAATACCCAGCCACTGGATGCAATGCTGGTCCCAAGCACTGATATGGGAATGGGAGGGTTGCTTCAGGAAGAGCATCCGGCATCCGCTGTATATATACGGATACTTAATTTGACAAATGTTTCAGTTTTATTCCATTTGGGCATTGAAATCCACCCTTCTTCTATCAGGAAACTTAAGATTTTTTTTTTCCTTAAAGTGTCCCCATCCTACTAAAATATTTCAACCACCACATACTGAAGGTTTGATCCAGATCATATTTGGTATTCCGTTTTCAATATTTGATCCATTCGAATAGCCATAATCCAATCAGATAAATCAAAACCACTGGGCCTTGACATTGACCTGCATTTCTATTTTCATGTGCAGCTCACCAAAATCATGAGTCAGATGAAGCCTCTTACAAAAAAAAAAACTGAACAACACATTAAAAGGGCTAGTGTATAAAACCTAGCCAAATATTTTTTTTTCCAAAATAATAATAGTAATAATTAAAAAAAAAAAAAAAAACACGATTCTGAATTGAGATGAATCATTCACATAATACACGTGTCTTCTCAAAACAGTGGTGCAGCTGATAAACAGTCTAAAGTTAGATTTCTTGGGATATAAATGAATCACAGAAATAAAAATGTCGTCTTAACAAAGGAAGAAGTAAGGTGAGAAAGTGAAAAGAATGTTGTTTCTACACTTATAATTTATTTATGGTCATCCATAATTTAAAATAAGAAATAACTGAATGTAAATCAGGTGACTCAT
This sequence comes from Clarias macrocephalus, assembly GCA_011419295.1. Lineage (NCBI taxonomy): Eukaryota > Metazoa > Chordata > Actinopteri > Siluriformes > Clariidae > Clarias > Clarias macrocephalus. The sequence goes on from JAAGKR010001093.1 coordinate 132,100, forward strand.
CTGATGAACGTTGGCTGTGGGATAAAAATCTGACAATACAAGCACTGCAAAAATTGATGTCTTAGCATATTAATCTTGTATCCACTATTTCTCGTTATGAGGTTACAATAAACCAAAACCCAAAAATGAGATAAGACATTTTCATGTTTTTAACCGTTTTTTTTTTTGTTCTATTGGCAGACTATTTTGCTAATTCTAAGTGTTTATTTTAAGAATGAAGCAAATATATCTGCCAATAGAAGAAAATAATCTCAAACTAGTAAAATATGCCAAGAAATAAGCTTTGTTTTTGTTATTGATTTATTATTATTTTTAATAGAGATACATTTAATGTTTGTCTAGATTAAGGATGTGTTCACGTGCTACGGTGTTATTTTTTGCAGGATATTTTTAAACAAGGAAGGCCAAAGCTGAATAAGAGCCCTCAGATGAGCACAGGGCAATCTTTATGATTACAGAAGCAGTTCTTATAATGTACAAATTTACTGTATTCAGGCGAGATTATCCACTGAAGCAATAGACTCTGGGCACACACTAGAGCAGATCTTTAGCAAAACCATGTAGGACCAGCTAATGCAGTGGAACATGAGGACAGGATGAATGGTGGTCATTAGAAACAAATGTGTATGATTAGAAGTAACAGGTCATGTGACAGATCAGGTGATTAATCGATTTCTCAGAGGATTCAGGGAATTTGCCGTTGATTATTTAGACAGAGCAAATGTGACAGGTGACCTGTTTGCATGTTCTCATGGCGTACTCCTCCATGATTTCTGCCGCTTCATTTTTGCCTAGATGTCGATACAGAGCTCCAAGACTCCGCATGGCGCTGTTTATTATAGGGCTATGAACAAAATCACACACAACACACTTTGTCAAAGCCTAAATCTCAGCAAAGGATGTGAACTGTACATTTCTATATTTTGTATTATTTATTATCTTTTATGGCTATTGAATAATTCACAGTAGGTAGTAGCAAATGTGTCTTAAGGATCTGACTAATCGGTGGTTAAATGAAAATATAGAACACACTATACGAACACACTGCTTCTGTAACACAGAGCTGTAATCAGAGGAGAGCTTTACTGCAGAAAGGATCTGCTTGTGTGGACTTGGCACATCGTAATTAGCTCTCGTTGTGCTTACCTTGTCACCTGACAGCCTCTATATTCAACATAATGAATGTTGTTTACCGCAGTACCCTGAGGATGAAAAAGTGAGAAATAAAAACAACAATAGATGTGATGATGTATGAAGGTGAAAAAAGTAACCATGTTTTCTCTTACCTCCTCAGCAAACATCCAGATGGGTTTGGTTTGAGCTAAAAGGAAAGAGACAGGGATGCAGGTTCAAAGCTATGACCTAACTGTAGTGTGGCCATGATGGACTACCCTGAGGGAACGCTTACTGCTGACCACGAGTCTAAAGTGTCAGCCAGATACAAATAACCCAAATAACATAAAAACAGACTTCAAGTAAATGTTAAACAAGGGACAGTTCTATAAAATACATTTTGAATTAAAGGAAGGGCAATAATAATAATAATAATAATAATAATAATAATAATAATAATAATAATAATCAGAAAGAGAAACTTAATCACAAGCTGATTTATTGAAACAGCAAGCAACAAAATCAAAAGAATCAATTTAAATCATCACAATAAATTACGACCATAAGCACAACATTTAATACAATATATTGATCAGACAGATTGTGTGTATGATGACAAAAAGGAAAAGCTGAAGCAAGAGTAACATCAGTTCTCACAGTAAAAAAAAAAGAAGTAAATTACAAAAAGAGAAGTAAATAAATAAAGAAGTAAAAAATATACATGAAAAACGTTTACAGTCATGTGAAGGAACAATATCATATATATTTTTATGTATAATTTATAAATAAAATTATTAATAAAATTATTACTATTATTGCATTATTATTATTGTTATGATTATTATTGTTATTAATAATTAATATTTCTAGCAGTTATAATGTTAGTGATTACAGGAACTAACTTGTTTTGTGGACGTTCCACAACCATTCTTTAATAATAATAATAATAATAATAATAATAATAATAATAATAATAATAATAATAATAATGTTGTTGTTATAATGTTTTTTTATTATTATTATTATTATTATTATTATTATTATTATATGGAAGGAACTTAGTACTGTACTTACTTTTTAAATCACAGTGATACGTTGTGAATATAGAATGATAACTTATTGGAAGGAAAACATAAATATACATAATAACTAAACTACGTTCCAGGTTTTGCTGTTAGGGTAAATTAATCAAAACTGGAATTTAACCTTCTGACCTATCAGTAGAATAAATAATTAAAATAGTGTTTTATGGCTTTTTTCCCCCCATACACGCTTCTTATGCTTTACATGGAATGTTTCTTTAAGTGAATTCCTCCAACATTTGACCTCAAACAGACTTTATGGTACAAACTTTTTATATGGCATCTATGACAAATTGCTTCAAGTTAGCCAGGTAAGACAACAATGAAATGTTTAGCGACAGTCTGTCTTCAGAACATGGAGTGGTCGCTCAATAATCAGCTTGATCTTCTCTCAGCCAGATCTTATTGTAAATAACATCACAGAAAGAAAGAGATAGAGCGTGAGAGGCCCAGCAGTAAGAAAGGAATAAATTACTTCAAGAGAAACATAAATACAATTATTAATCAATGATCTAGTGATCTTGGAAGAGACAATAAAATGTAGAACAAGAATATTATTGCAATTTCTAATTGCGAATCTTGATTCGCAGGAAGGTTGAGGGCTGCTTAATATGTTTAGTGTTCAGTGTTGGTGCCTGGACAACCTTGCACACATAAACGCTGTGTTTGGGGAAAAAGAACATTAAGCAGCTCCTGACTCGATCTTTGTGAAGCTTTATGTAACTTGTATTACTATTTTTATCTCAATACCAATACTGATTATTGTCCATAAGTCCATTGTTTGTCGTGGCAGTTCTTCCAGTTGTGAACGGATTGGAGCATCTTTGCTCAGACAGCAGCAGGATACTCACCATCTACTATCCCAAACTCCTTCTTGTGAGCCTGTGTGAGAATCTCTTTGTACAGGATCTCCGCCTCCTTATATTTACCCTGTTTCAGATAGCATGAGGCCTAATAGAAATGTGAAGAAAAACAAAAATTAGCTGTCAACACAATTACAGCCATATGTTTGAGACTTTCTATGTCAAGTCACACAGTTAGTCATGAAGTACAGCTGTTTGAGTTAATTAAGCTCTTCTTTGGAAAGGCTGCTTTGCATGTGGTTGCCATACTGGTTACAAATCTGGACATGCTTTTGATCAATGACTGAGATTTAGTACCTGTTGAGCGTTTTGTTACTGATGTTGTGAAGATATACCAAAAATCCCAGGGCTCGTTCACAATAATTTGTCTCAAATATAATGCAAATGCTAAATGCTAATTTCAAGGAAAGGAATTTTCACATGTGACAGTATAGTTCACAATCTGTGGGTGAAAATGGATTTGATCAGGCCAGTCTTAGTGGCACTTAATGCATCAATGACTTATGTTGTGTGCTAGTGTGGGTACTCACCAGATTATTCTTAGTTTTGGCAATATTAGGGTCATCCTGACCCAGGTTCTTCTCGTATATGTCTAGGGCTCTGCAGTAGTAATACTCCACCTCATCGTATTTGCCCTGGTTCTGACAAACCAGTGCCAAGTTATTCAACTGCTTGGCCACATCTGTATGATCTCTGCCCAGAACCTGGTAACCAACAAATAGATATTTTATTCAGCAAAATTTCAGGATCCAGATGTGCAAAGCTGTTAGAAATATCCTCAAAGTTGTAGGCAGTTCTTGCTCTGACACCAGAAGTGAATACCTCAATACAAAAATATTTATTTATTTATTTATTTAATTAATTAATTATCAGATGGGAAAACCTTCAATTAAACTCATTTGATTATCTGTTATATGCAGCAGTATGTAAATGTTGCATTTAGAGAATAAAGTTAAGCAAAGTAAAAAAAATAATAATAATAACCGACATCTGTAAGTACAGTATACGACTGGAGTAAGGACATAAAGGTGGACCTCAGATTATGATTATCCTATGTTTATGATCTTTTTTTTTTTTTTTTTAAGCAATAACATACGATACCTTCTCCCTCAGCTCTAAAGCTCTTTTACACAGCGGCTCTGCCTCCACGTACTTCCCCATCTTCCCATGCAGCACTGCAAGATTATTTAGTGTCGCAGCCACCTGCAGGTCACAGAACACACAGCCCTTAAAATAGTAACATCTGTGTGAAGAACAGTGAGAGGTTGCTGTCAAAAAGACTGGGACTAATGGAGCATAACCATGGTATAGAGTTGACATATTCTCAATGAAAGAAATAAAATTCCCCTTTTTCTTTTTATACTGTCAGATTTTCAGTGTGAGTGTGTGTATGTGTGAGTGCAGATGTGTTGAAACTCACCGACGGATGCTCCTCACCCAGAGTTCTCTCCCTGATAGTCACAGCATCATACAAGAGACGTGAAGCTTCTTTAAAATTACTCTGGTCCCTGTAATGCAAAAACGACAATAGAAACTCAATTTAGTTCAACTATATCTGTTACGTAACCGTCAATTAGTCTTATACTGTATAACAAATTTTTCTATAAATGGACAAAAGCAGCTTCATTTTATAATAAAAATATGTCCTAGCTTAAGATTGTACATTTGTACTAAACGGTATCAATACTAAAAAATATTGTATTTTGAGCTCAACTTCCCTGATAGAAAAAAATATCTAACATATTTATGTTTATCTCAAATGATTTTTAAAAATTCTTTGTGAGCTTTTACTGTTAATGAAAATTATGCTTTGATGAATTTGTCACTTATTATGTATTGGTTCCTGTAATCAGCATTATGTAACTACAGAGCAGAATGAGTGAAATAATACCATGTTATATTAATAAAATATTAAACCTATAATATATATGCATATTAATATATAATCCTCTGTAAAACAAACAGCCTCAGATACAATCAAGATATATTTCTTGTATATAAAAGAAATTATAACCAGGTCATTTTTAGTCTAAAAGTAATAAAGAGAAATAAAAGTGTTTAAAAAAAATCCCTGGCCTGAAAATAATAAGTGGAAATACCGAAAAGGTGAAATGAAACTACAAGGTGATACTACTTTCTACCCGTCTCTTCACACACACACACACACACACGCACACGCACACACACACACACACACACACACACACACACACACACACACACAGTCTGGATTCAAATGATATTTGTCATTAAGTATTGACCAAATGACAACCTAAAAGTTCAAGATAAATGCTCATGATGTATTTGGGTAGCTCCTGTTTACGTTACTGTTTAAATGTGGTTTGGAGGACTGGCCTGTATACAAGAGCGAGGATGTTGAGCATGGTAGCTACGTCAGGGTGATCATGGCCCAGAGTCCTCTCCAGGTCTTCCAGAGCCTGTTTACACAGTGGCACTGCCACTTCATAGCGCCCTTGGTTGGCGTACTGTATCACCAGATTATGGAGGGTTCTGAGGCGGTCAGGGACCTCATAGCCCCCCTGCTGGGCCGCTGCTGTTGCCGCTCTACTCGTTTGCTGTAATGCTGTAAATATAGACAAAATTCATTATTCCAGTGAGACACACTTCTTTCTTTAGGAATAAAGCTGAAAAACGCTACTGTCAAAAATGGTTATTGGAAGTAAAAACAGAATGAAAGAAAATTCTTACTTCCTGATTGATTTGACTCTTCATCATTGGGGAACAACTCAGCCAGATTGTCTTTTGATGTCCCCTCTTTTTCCTCATCCTGCTACAAAAATCCATTTTTATAACAACCTCAATGGTATTCTGATCAGTATGACTAATACTCACTAATGGTGTTTTTTATTAATATGATAAAAAAATTGTGGAATTTATGGTAAAGATCATATTTATTTGCTTAAGATCATATTTATTTTAAACTTTTGCATCAAATAATATAATTTTTTTAAGTACATACAAAACATGCATTTTTGCAGGTTACATTAAACTCTCAGATAGTAGAACTATACTATTGCTCCTTGCTCAAGCCAATCTCCAGCAAGAAAAATGATCTCAAGTATAAATTTTGATGACCAGTTTTGACTGTGTGCATAACTCAACTCTGAACAGCAAATATATTTTTGAAGATTTTACATTATAAAGGTCTGCCACTGCAGGAGTGGTGGAGGCATGGCATTTAACTACAATTTCCAAAAAAAATGGGGATAGTATAGAAACCATATAGAAGTCATATTTAAGGTCTCTTCACCTTATACTATATTGAAAACTATACAACAATTTGATCATTTACCATGTGAATTTAATTGTTTGTTGAAATTTTGTACTCATTTCAAATTTGGTGGCTGCAACAGCCTAGTCCTTCTAGACGTAGTGGATATTATGGTGTGGGCTTGGGAACACTTTGGTAAACCCTTGTCCATTAACATATTTGTATTTGTAAATTCATCTTGACTTATGGAAGCCCTGCTTTAATACTGTCCAGAGATACACAGCGACACACTGGAAACATGTTTTGTGGTCTGACGAGGCCACATTTCAGTTAGGTTTTGGAGCAGCCATTATGTTCTTTGGGTCAAAGAAGAAAAGAACCATCCAGAAAGGTCAGTGTAAGGTCCAAAAGCTGGCATCAGTTATGGTATGGGGTGTGCCAGTGCCTATGGCATGGATAAACTGCATACCTGTGAGGGCACCATGAATAAAAAAAGATATGTTCTTTTTGGAGCAACATATACTGTCATAAAGACTCTTTTTCAATCTCTGTATTTACTAGCAAGACAACGCCAAACCGATTTCTGCTTGAATATGCTAGTTCCGGTATTAACCTGCCTGCCTACTAAAAAAGGAAAATGTGTGGTGTGTTACAGCTGAAGCCTTGCATAATGGAATCATTGGGGAAACTCTCGCTAGCTAAATTTGTCCAAATGCTTAAAAAGTGTTATTAATAGACATGGTAATGTTGCACATGAAACAACATAAAAAAGTCAACTGTTCCAACCTTTTCGGCAATGCTGCAGCCACCAGAGTTGCACATTTTCAAGAAACAATTGAAATCACATGGTGAATAATCAAATAATGGGTCGTTGTAGAGTTTTCTATATAATACAAGGTGAAAGAGTCTTTAAAGATGACGCCAATTTCCATACTGTCCCACCTTTTTTGGCATTGGGTTTGTAAGACATGCTAGGATTTAGTGTTTTATAAAGCACACGTGCTTATTGATGGATTTCTCTCTAAATTATGTTTCGGAAAACATATCTGAAATCAACACTCTACACTTCATTCTGGCGGTTAACTTGCCCCTCTGAGCTGTGGCCTGAATGCTTTGTGGTATATGTTTACCTGTAATACTAAATGTACTGCTTGAGAAAAACAACAGAAACATCTAGAAGACAAATAACAAATTCTGAGAGAAAAGGAAATGAAAAACAAAGTGGGAGTGAAAAAAGTAAGTAGGAAGGAAACGAGGGGTTTTTATAGGTAAAATTCTTTGAAGAGAGCTATTATATTTAGCATATGCTCAGTTACCACAGCTGTTACAGGAAGCTACACTGTACAGTAATGCTACATAGCAACGACATAACAACAAAAATCACGTCAACCACACATCATAAATTAGCATCACTGTAGTGACTAACGCTATTTTTTAAATTTAGCTTTTATGCCATTTTCCACACAACCCAAAGCAGCATAGAGCCAATCCAATTTTAACAGTTAGCATTTAGCAGATTTTTGCATATTTTAGAGGTTTATTTTTGTGACGAGGTTACATTTATGGGTTGTGTGCAAAGCAGACGCTCTGGCTTAGGTCATGTGAGATGTACATCAATCCGCCATAGCATTTTGACCTCTGACAGGAGAACTCAGGATCATTGGCATTCAAAGATCACACTTGCCCGCTGGGACCAAAGGACAGCGCATCCGGTCCGATTGCACAGAAAAGCCAATGTAGGACAAATTGCTTAAAAAAGTCAATGCTGGGCACAATAGAAACTCCCCATATCCCAATCTGAATGAGCTCCTATAAGATGCACCATAAACAAGTCTAAACCTGGAGGTCCCAACCAGCAGACCACAGCACCTTAAGGGTCCACTGCCAACATCATGGTGCCAGACATCACAGCACAACCCCAAAGGTCTTGTGGAGCCACAACGGGCCAGAGCCACTCCTGTGGCTCAAGGGGAACCCAAAGCCTAGGTGGTTTTATTGTTAATGATTTTAAAGTTATAGCTGATCAGTTTATTCTAGTGTATGATGCAGCAAAAAATGAAAAAAAAAAATGAAAGCTTGCATTTTTATCCAAAATCCTAAAAAACAAAATATTGGCTGCTTAAAGTCTTTAAAACATATTATGTATTATAACACATTATGGTTTCCACCACACTGGACATGTCTTAGCTTCCCTTTGATCTTAAACATGGGATTGTAGTTTATTGTGCATTATAAGGCTAACTGTTAGGAAAATTACTCACTCACTCATTTATCCTGTATACAGGGTCGCCTATTTCAGGAGGCTTAGGTCACTAGGTGGGTACACCCTGGACAGGATGCCAGTCCATCACAGGCACGTACACACACACACACACACACACACACACACACACACACACACACACACACACACACACACACTCTCTTTCACACATACACTACGGGCAATTTGGGAATGCCAATTAACCTATAAACCTATGTTTTTGAACTGTGGGAGGAAAACGGAGTACACAGAGGAAACCCACCAAGCACGGGGAGACATGGGAATTGAACCCAGATCTGGAGGTGCAAGGCGACAGTACATCATGCGCCCCTAAATTACTTGCATATTTTCCTGTTTCTTAAAATAATGATTATTAAAATTTTTGCTTTTAGAGTTTTTGTGGGAACGTATATATGTACAGTATATGTTCAACCTCTGGTAAGGGTTCCTGGTCGTACTTCTTAAGCCGGTTCAGGAACTCCAGGTGCTTCTTCTCCTCCTCCACCTGGGCTAAGCTCTGCTCACATTTCTGCAGTTTCTGCTGGATGTTACTGAGTTCATCCCACAGCCACTTGTTCTCTTGGCCAACCCGACGCACCTGAGCTCGCAGCTTCTGCTTCTCTGATTCCACTGCATTCAGGTGGGCTGCCAGAGCCGTCATCACCTGTAGGGGTAACACACGACAAGCATTCAGAAATGTTTCTCTACAACACAAACATGTATGTTAACATATCCTTTAATTTAAAAAATGTCATTATAAACTCTTTTTCATAGATCATTTTTATTAGAGGATGGCCATAGGTAAAAACAGACTCAATTTCCTTAGATGTTAATACATTTAATACCAATTCACAACTTCATGTCAACTAGGAGCAAGCTGTCTGAAGTGCCCCTTTATTTATTAAAATCCAACAAGATATCTTGCTATTTCATTTTTCTTATTTCTTTTTTCACCTCCTTGTCCTGTTTTTTTTGTCTTCTAAATCTGCTTTCACTTCTTCACTACATTAATCACCTGTGCCTCCTCCAGGCCTAGCTCGATCATCTCCACAGACTTGTGCAGCAGTGAGGATTTCTCATACACCAGGCCAGTCTCCTCATCTTTGTTCAAGCACTTGATGGTCTCCATTAGACTGTGGAGCATGACGTTGTGGTCGCCCTTCAGTGCCTCTAGGCCCTGGATCACCTCCTTGGCTTTGGAGATGATCTGCTCTTGTGTTAGTCTCTCAAGCTTCTCCTCACAGCAGAACACCATTTTGGACATGCTCTCTATCTGGCAAAGAAAATTGAGTGATATGTTCACAATTAAAAAAAAAAAAGTTGAATCTGCTATGGCTATAATAATGCTTCATTGGAATTATATAACTGGCGAATTGTGGTTGTGAAATGCTGTGCATTGTGTGTATTAATATTAATGTGTTAATAAAATCTGTTTTGTATGGAAGCATTCCATACAAGCATTTGTTTCTGTGTTTGTGTGTGTCCGTTTGTTGTGAAACTTAAGTGATTCCTTTAGTATGCGCTCATGCCAGTCTCGCTTTTTTCTGTTAAAACGGTGTTTCCGCTGTGTTTATGCGCTTGTTGTGAAACTTAAAAAGTGAGTCTGTTAATATACGCTCATGCCAGTCTCAGAAAAATTTCTTTTTTTCCTGTTAAAACGGTGTTTCTGTTGTGTGTGTGTTTGTTGTGAATTTTAAAAAGCGAGGTGGGGAGAGGGAGGAGGAGTGTTGCTGTGTAAAACGAGGCGAGGTAGTGCAGACTAATTTGTTTTATTTTCATTTTATAGATTGTATTAATTATTTTTATGTATTTAATTTTTAGGGCTGTGGAACGAATAATTAGAGTTTTCATTATTTCTTATGGGAAATGATGATTTGGTTTACAAGTGTTTTGGAATACGAGCCCACTTCCGGAACTAATTATCCTCGTAATCCATGGTTCCACTGTAATTATATTGTGATTAAATAAAAAATAATTTTCAAATCATTAAATTATATTAGATATCACTATTGTATTGTATTAAAGACAACAAACAATAAACAAATAAAGCAAAATTATGCATTACAAAAACAAAAGAAAATACTGTTTATGTTAAACTTTGTATTAAACTGTGAACTAAGAGCATACAGAATGGTTAGTAGCTGCAAAATTCAAGTTAACATTTAATAAATAATGTTT